>DWGR01004007.1:0-11566 GCA_018247715.1 Heliconius burneyi | reverse complement strand
GACGAGCGTAATCCGACTTTGAGAATATTGGATTCAAGAGTACCAAAACTACGTCGCGGCAGGATTGGGTTGGCCAATGTTGGATGTCAAAATGGGATTGACATTTTTTTCAAGAGTAAGGCCCCAGGCTCTTGGTTAACGTTTTCTTAAAACAAGAAGCAAACTTTGCACGCCGTTGCCTGGCAACGACGTTTGTTTATAAGATGGCGGCTAAATTAATTAATATTTTAATATATTCGTTTATATCGATAATATTACAAATATGAGAAAAACAAGTAACCTTCGTCTGTTCTGTTGTTCATCCCGAGATCCTCAAGTATCTCTTTTATTACAATTGGATTACAGGTTTGACCCTGATTGCGTAAAAGGCAGACAGACAGACAGAGTTACTTTCGAATTTATAATATAGGTATGGATATAAACATAGAGGATTAGTTATTGATGTCCTCTATAAAACGGTAGTACATCACTTTGCTCTATTGCCAATTATTAACGATTTTTTTGTTTTACACACGTTAATCGTTTAATTGTAAAAAAATTTTCCAAATTGGTCCAGTAGATTCGGAGCCGATTCAATTTAAACAAAGAAACAAAAATAATCTATCTAATCTGTTGTCTTTATATTTTTAGTGTAGGTATATATCGATACACCTTCCCCCTCAGCCCGCAGAGTCAACCGCTACCCGCTACGCTGCGCGAGGCCAAATACACCGCATTTTTATTATTACACTAGCGGCCTGACAGCGGCTTCGCCCGCTTGGATTACATTTAATAAACAGAATTGACTGATGTCTGACAATCATAATGTGTTGATGTCAATGATTCATTTAATTTACTTGTTCGGATACAGCCTTAAATGTAAAATTTTGATTTGGGTAAGGATTTATAATATTCTTTCTAAAATCAATGTATTGATTGCATATTAGAAAAAATACCCAAATCGGAAAGAATAATCCAATATCGAAATTTAAAAAAAAATATGAATCGAATATGTATCGAATCGATATTTAAATATTTAATTGAGAGCCTTCTTATTTTGAAAGTCGGTTAAGAAAACAGATTTATCACAAGCAAATACAGATTTATTATAAGTCTTCTTCTTCATCCTGGCATTAATCCCGGCTATTGCCAGGGTCTGCCTTCCTGCTCAGCCAACTCCACTTTGCACGGTCTTTAACGTCCTCGGTGGTTAGACCATTGGCTCTCATGTCCTGCGTCACGACGTCCAACCAGCGCTTTCTTGGGCGTCCGAGAGGTCTCACTCCAGGGACTGACATAGCAAGGCACTTGCATCCCACGTAGTTCTTAGGTCGGCGTGTAACGTGGCCAAACCATCTCAGCCGACGCTCTTGGAGCTTATCCGCAGACAGATTTATTATAAGTACAAATATTCATATGGATTGCTTTATATTTGCAGGCAAACTCATGCCTTGAGTTCATTCAAATGCCGATAACTTTTTTTTAATGAACCGATTTTGATGAAACAAACTTAAGATGCTGAGTGAGCAAAGCAATTGGTGAAAGTTTGAAGTTAATCGGTTGAGTATTTGCAGAGATGTGCGTGATCAGACAGACAAGAAATTAAAAAAAATTTGCTTTCTATTATTCTTTTTAAGTGTCCCTCTATCCATTACAGTCAAAAATATTAAATGTACAGAGAAAATATTTTTACTGTTTTATTATATATAGAGATGATTTTCTTTAGATTGACATTTTTAAATTCAATAATCGTTACATCTTTTGAATGGAATATCCTATTGTAATAATTTAAAAAGTATTTTACAGGCATTAAAATGTGTCAAGTCATGTCATTTATTTGGATAAGGATTAATATAGATATATGAATAATATGAATTTGATTATTGCAGTGTTGGACATCAACTTTTAAAATGTAAATGTATAGTTATATTAGCATGACTTCAGATAGTTGGATATACCTACAGTATCTCGGACTTGTTTATAGGTTCTACAATACTGTACATCAACAACGATGCATCAGATATGGCCATGGCTAAGCTGCACTGTATAAAATAGTAAATAACTCGTATTTATTAACATAAAGGAAGTTTTTTCTTAATAAAAAAGCTTTGAACATTTTATATAGGTGCTTACTTTAGCATTTGTACAACACGTTGTAAATCTAATTGTACCGGCTGATATCTACTTAAGAGTCAAAGTTGAAATTCTGAAATGTAATTCAATTATTCTCAAAACATTATTTTAGCAGGGTTATGATAAGAAGGTTGTAGTGTTGATGATAACACTGAGTAACTAACTGAGTATGGAAAGCGCGTTGAGTGGTAAACAGCGACTGTTAGTTATAAAACACTTACTATGGTGTACGAGTATGTGTTATATAAATAAACTATAAATAGTTCCCTACATAGGTAAGCAGGTATATTTTACGTAATAAAATAACAAAAGCTATATATATATATACTCCACATGAAATGGCAGGAATGGGACACCGGACAGCCGCCGCAGCCGGGCTCCGGCCTGACAAACACATTACCTCGCAATGACTTCATATGTATCTGTTTAAAACATAATAAAACGAGCAGACGTGACCAGGCGCAGTGGGTCGTAAGTGTACCTATCTGCATTTATTTGCTGGAACTAAATTGCGATGACTATTATTTTCATTAAATTCACATTCGATTGCGTCATCTGCGCTGATCTAGATGATTTAGGTCGCTCACCGACGGACCCAGGAGCAGGGGGCGCGGGGGAGCAGGGCGGGCGCAGAGGAGAAGGTAGAGACGCTTACATTATTATATATGTAATGAGTGTATCCTTAAATATAGGAGAAATTAATAAATGAAGCTTGCAATATTGTTTTCTTCAGTGTCAATTATATTATACTAGCGACCTGCTCGCGGTTTCGCCCGCTTTCAGTTCTGAATTATTTACTTAATACACTGAATTACGTCTTTGTTTTAATATATTATGTATATTTGCAAAGTACTTGAGATTGCTAACGTGAAAGTAGTTATTAACAACCTAAGGCATGCATTTTCGTAGTTCCAATTGTTTTGGAAATAAAACTCTTATCTCTAAATATTTAAACAAACGACACAAGCAACAGAGTACTTAAACGAAAAAAATTCTAAACAACAGACTATATACTATTCTCGTAACAAAAAATACTGATATTGGACGTAGATAATAGATGTAACCAACTATGTCCCGTCGAAATACGTTATATGGATAGCTCCAAAATACATGTAGGTACTCTTTTGTAAGCAAAACGTCGCGGGGCGAGCGGTGACAGGTCACAGAAAGGATTTTTTGTACATTAATTGGCCAACGTAACTAATATACTTAAAATTAATTGCACCGAGTAAGGGATAAATGTCAACTATTTGTAATTTGGAAAGAGCTACACTATTTATAAGCAAACTCTATTGTCGTTTACCGTAGAAAATTAAAAAAGTATTTAATACGATAAGGATTAATAGCGTTATGGAAAAACATCCCTTACAATAAAAAATATATTCAAATTACTGTTTTTAGACAAAAATATGATCACTACACGTTATCCTTAAAAGATACGAGTATGTTGTAAGAAGAACAATACTCCAGTACATTATTTTCATTTAGTACTTAACATTAAAGCAATGCATGCGCAAAAGAGTCTCGACTGGTAGGACTTTTTTCACATTTATCCTATTTATGTTAAATTACATAAAAATGTACAAATACTATATATAAACCTTCCCTGAAATATACTCTACCTAAAGGTGAAGACCGCATCAAAATCCGTTAGGTAGTTTAAAAGAAGAGTCAGAAAGTCCAGACAGCGGCGAATAGCGACTTTATTTTATAATATAAAGAGATAGAGATCATATGGAATTGAGAAGAAAAATATTGAAAATATCATTTTATTAGAGCATTGCAAAAGCAAGTGTTGACCCATTTAGAGCCAGAAATTAATAATAGTATGTGGAGATTTTAATATGTATTTACTAGGTAACTCCACCACTTGTACCAGATTCAGGTCATTACTAAAGCCAACAAGAATCACTCATTGTAGGGCTACTTGCATTGATAATATTGGTAAAAATACAATTGATGAAAATAAAATAAAAAATTGTATGCCGATGACGTCTGGCCGTGTACAAAAATTAAGAAGTAATATAATAGTAAACCTTAAATACCTAAAATATAAAAATAAACCCAATTTACTATATGAGATTTTTTTTCAATGTAATTCTATTCTGTTCTGTTCTTTTGAATATGGCGTTCCGAGCGTGCCAGTTGAGCACAAAATCACTTCGCCAATGTCACGTTGTATGGAGAACACAGGTAACAGGTCAAACAGTTCTTCAGAACACTCCCCATAGAGAATGCACAACGAAAAAAAAAATTACTGTGGGAACCCCACATTGAAGGCTTTGCGAATAGACTTCGCTTAGCAGCTTTCGCGATCAAAAAAATTATATCATTAGCTGACGCGGAAACGGCTCGACTTGTTTACTTCAGCTACTTCCAAAGTATAATGTCCTATGGTATTTTACTTTGAGGTAATGCAGCCGGTATTCAATCAATATTAGTCCTGCGGAAGCGAGCTATTCTCGCAATCTATAACTTAAAAGAACTAAGGACTCAGTCAAAGAGACAGTTGCATCTCAATATATTTTTGAGAATGTAATGTATGTTAAAAAAATAATACTTTTTTTGACAAAAATTGGAGATGCTCATAATATTAATACCAGGAATAAGTTTAATCTTAGTGCACCTGTGACTCGATTGCAACTAATCCGTAATTCTTTTTGGGACAATGTGTACGCTTTTACAATAGGATCCCAGAAAACGTCAGAGAATTTTCTATATCACAATTTAAAGAAATTGTAAAAGACATTTGTGTGTTAAAGGGTACCAAATGAATTATTTTATAAATAATAACACTCTTTGGGAATGAAATGCTCGCTCCAGTCTGTTTCAAAGGTATCATGGTTACAATTAATTAAATATGCATCTGTATAAAATTGATTTTAAAAAATAGGTCCGCAGAGTTTCTTTCGCCGGTTCTTCTCAGGTCTGAGGCATTAACTTTAGTGAACTGGTGTAACTTCTTATTTTGAATTGAATTTACCTATTTCAGACCATAAGAGATGCGAAAGAAAGAATCTATTATAATTGAACATAACGACGACAAGCTCATTTCGCCGTATATTTGTTTCCATTAACCTAAATATGCCACAAAGGCTTTCATACAGCACTCAAATAAATCATTCTTATTACCAGTAAGTCATTTTAATTGTAGGCCTAAACGGAATGTATTAGGCAATGTCCTTTACCCGTCCACAGCAACGTAAAAGTTTTGAACGTCAAACAATCTACCACCAGTTCACTAAAGTTAATGCCTCAGACCTGAGAAGAACCGGCGCAAGAAACGAGGCGGGACTTTTTTTAAATCAATTTTATACAGTGTGAGTATATTTAATTATTTGTGACAATGATACCTTTTCATTCCCAAGGCGTGTAAGCATTTATAAAATCATTAATTTAGTAATAACCTTTAATACACAAACGTCTTTTCACAATTTTTTTGAATCGTGATACAGGAAATTCTCTGACGTTTTCTGGGATCCTATTGTAAAAGCGTACACATTGTCCCATAAAAGAATTACGGATTCGATGCAATCGAGTCACAGGTGCACTAAGTTTAAACATATTTCTAGTATTAATATTATGACAATCACCAATTTTGGTAAAACCATTAATGTTTTTCTTAACATACATTTAATTTTCAAAAATATATTGAGATGGAAGTGTCAATATATTGATTTCTTTAAATTTTTGCCTCAAGGAGTATATAGGGCCTAAATTATAGATCGCACGAATAGCAAGGTAACGTTGTGTTAGTTACTGTAGGTCCGTACAGGTCCGGTTTGCTATTAAACATAACTTCCGTTTCACGGCTTTATACACCGTTGCTTGTTCAAAGGCTTTTTGTTTTCCTTTACAAGTAAGTGCGAAACACGAATCTGTATAATTAAACTATACACAATATAATAATGTAAGCGTGAGTCTAAAAGTACATACGATCTCATATTACCATATGATATTCTTAGGATCCTTGTGAACGAATAACATATGAAAATGGTCGCGGTGGGTACCGAAAATGTTAACCGACGAATATAAGAAAAAGCGAGTCGACATTTCGAGAGCGAATCTCGAAACCTTATTACTGGTGGTGTCGTAAGAGGCGACTAAAGTACGAGTGGGAGAGTCACGTCGCCAGCAATGGCGACACGCATGGATTGACTCGACCGGATAATTACCACCCCCGGCATTTAAAAACGGCGTGAAGTAGTGGCTTTATGCCACTGCGTTTCGCATTAGGTAATGCCAGGCTCCGGGGCCCAGACACCCCAAAAGCTGGCAACGCACCAGTAGCTCCTCTGGTGTTACGCGGGCGGCGGTGGTCAGTTACTATCAGGTGACCCGTACGCTCGTTTGCCATGCTTTTAAAAAAAAAGGTTCCAAGCAGATCAAGAATTTTTTTTGTCTCGTTTCGTGACAGTCGATGACTTGGAAGAGAGCGACCTCCTCACAGATGCCGAAGAAATTCAGTGTCTGGTTCGGCTGGAAAGGTTATGGCGTCCGTTTTTTGGGACACAATTATTCCTTATAGTTTATGAGGGAATACCTAGAAACGGGAGCCACTATTACGGGCTCTTATTATGCAGACCAAAGAAGGTTGCGGGAGGCCGTCAAGAGAAAAGACGCGGCAAACTACGAGCTGGAGTGCTGTTTCACCAAAACAACGCTCCAGCTCACAAAGCCGCAGTTGCGATGGCTAGAATTCAAGAAATGGGATTCGAACTGCTTGAAGACCCACCCTATTCGCCGGACCTAGCCATCACCAGCGACTTCTACCTCTTTCCTAGGCTTAAGGAACACCTCAGAGGCACAGAATTACAAGAAAATAGCGAAGTGATGACGGCTGTGTAGGCATTTTGGGAGAGTCAAGATAAAGATTTCTTTCAAAAGGAATCCTAAGCTTAGAAAAAAGATGAACTTAATGTACTTGTTAGGAGACTATGTAGAATTTTTTTATAGTTTATTGTTACTTATGGATCACCCTTCGTACATATTTACATACATATATGTCATAAGTATAAATACAATATATACTTAATTTTTGTAGTTTGTGGTACAAATATGAGATTACTTATCAATCGACTGATTGTGAGTTGACCGTATTTAAATAAACCAAAACATTATATTTGTGTAAAAAAAACTAGCGATAACCTATGACCGGCAGCCTCGTCCCCGAATGTGTGTCGAACTGAGCTTTTACGACTTACGGGAAAACATACGCTTTTAGCACGCTCTGCGGACTGCGGGACTGGGACGTTATGCGCGAACTAGATACAGCTAACTCTGTCATAAACTGGCTTACATTTTATATTTTAAAATATTTACGACGGGCAAAAATATAATCTAAGGACATGTATTGCCCATCCAACTGCTGATGGTAAGAAACGGGAAATTTGGACAGATGTTTATTTTCGTAACCTGAACATCTAATAAGAAGGGATTTTGAAAAATTTTTACCCTAACGAAATAGGGGTTAAAAGTTTGTATGAAAAAATCTTTAAATTAGCACCGATTCTTGTAAAATTTGAAATTCAGCCTCTTAAAAATATTTCATTGAACACGTGTTTCACCCCTAAGCAGGAGAAGTTGCGCGCGTCCACTAGTCTCTAATGTAACTGGAACACGTATGAGGAGGATCCTGTGAATATCATTTAACGGTTATTAGCGCAGACGGAAGCGCGGCTATCGCAGCATCCGCCGATAGCCGCGACCCCGGCCGCCTCGCTGCTCATAAAGTCATAAGATAAAAATATGAAATGTTACTTTTGTTATATTTAAAGACTTCAATAAATTGCAATGAAACTTCTTACTTCGAGTAACATGTATCACAAAGCACAAAACTCAATAGAATATTTTGCTTTGTGTATGTATATGTTACCGTAAGGTTGGAAAGTGGAGTAAAGTGGAGTAGATTGAGCAGGAACGCCGACCCTGGCAATAGCCGGGATTAATGCCAGGATGAAGAAGAAGCAGTGCACGGGAATTACTTTGTAGTTATTTTTTGTTTACTATACTCAAAGTAATATTTGATAGTGTAACATAAATGTGTGCTATAGCCTATGCACCTACAGGTAAAGAGACATACACAAACATTTAATGCTGACTCTAACATTCAGCGATTTGTTTTGTAACAAGTATCATAATACTGCATTCTACGAATGAAATATTACAAGTAACAAACAATATGTAATATTAAACAAAATACGTTAATTAAACAAAAAGTAGAAAAGTAGACATAAAAAAAGTGACGACCTAAGTTTGCGGACGTATCATTTTGTATGTTTTACGATTATGTGTTTTTGGTATTTTAAATTCACATTTTTGGATTTCGACGATAACTGCTCAAATATTTTGATTGCATTGACTTAAAAGCTTCATTTTTCTGACCGTGGAACCTGAGATGGTCTTGACAGACGGACAAGAAAGTGATGCTATAGGCGTTTCCATTTTTATATTGAGATACGGAACCCGAAAATGGATAATACTCTTTGTGCACTCAAAATAATTTGATTTATGTGTAAATATCGATGAGAATTGATAAATACAAAATATCTTATTGAATTACTTTATATTATATGTTACATATGTACATAATTATTTAATTCATAGATAGCAATCAATCTTCTTATTACGATACACTCTCAAAAATAAATTTATAACTCTAAAATGTTCTGTCAAAGTTCCAGAATCAATTTTGCTGTAAAGATAGCAATAAACCTGTTTTCAAAAACGCGAGTCCGTTTCTCATCCCGTCTCCTCTCGCAATATACTTAGGATTTACAACGATGTAAAAATCTACAACTTTTTTTTTTGCTTTTCAAACGTGAGGTTAATGCTGTTAGCCCTACTTTTTTACAGCGACACCGGTTGGGTAGGGAAGAAATGCAAGCACAGTGGCTGCCTGTGAGGAAACAATCTTTAATAACAAAAAGTTAAATATAAAAAGTTTGCAGTAGATATTAATAGTTTATATTTCAAATTATTAACCTTTTCCTTCTTTCAATTTAATACAAATAATATTTAGACGAAAAGGTATTTATACTACTCACCCGACGAGCGCGCCGTGAAGTCGGAGCTGCCTCTAGAGCGAGCGCGCGACGTGGACTGCCAGTGGACCAGCCCGCCTTGCTGCGACGTCTGACCTGTGCTATTGTTTTTACATCGCAACTATTTTGTCAATGTTTGCTTAAATCATTAATTGCAGTATTTTTTCTATTAAAATCTTAGTAAAAAAAGATTACGAGTTTCTTATTTAAAGTTTTCGTCGACATCTATCACTGAACACTCTATTAAAAACGTGGCTACTATACCTTTTATTTTTGTTATTTATAGAAAAAAAAATTATATTTCTCATAGCAAATTAAGCTAGTTACATAAAATGATGTAATGTAAGTATAGCATATATTCATCAGCGTTGCCAGATTTTTTCTCGGTGGAAAAAGAACCCTTATAAGTTCATTTTGTTGTCCGTATGTCTGTTTATCAAGAGCCTTTAGCTCAGGAACGCTCGGTGATATCGAGATGTTATTTAATCTACATATTCAGATTTACGGACCCTTGATTTCCTTAAAAATCGTATTTCTACATTTACTAAAAAAAAATCAACGGCCATATCTTTTTATATCGCAAAAAAAGCATCAAAATTAGGGTACTTTCAGTTGACCTAGAGTTATGAAATTTAGCAGCTATCATCTACAGGTAGTATTAGTTCAGAAGAAGTCTAAAAACTATACATTTGAGGTTAAATGCTCAAAAACAATAGCCTTTAAAGGAGGGACAATTTGGTATTAAAGCCGCTATTTTAAGTGTAAGGGCTGATGAAAGGGCTCTGGCTAAGCTAAGCTTCAATTTCAGAAAAAAATTGAGACTTCCAATCTTCGTACTGAACACTCGGCAGGAGAGCCGAGTGATAGATTTCAATATATTTTTTTTAATAGAAAAACGTCACTATGGTTAAACGATATTTTGGTAACGAAACGGTTTTAGTTTTCCGTAATATATAGTAGTTAAGAAGTTCAGAATAATTAAATGTAATTAATAAATATTCTTATATATAATTATTAATAATTAAAATCTTACAGTAATAAATAAAGATTTTTTACAGTACGTGGAATAATCTGTAAAAAGCGGGACAAGGCGTCCCAATCGGGACATTTCCCGCCAAAATCAGGACGGACCTATGTTATAAATTCGAAAGTAACTCTGTCTTTTACGCAATCACGGTCACAACCGTAATCTTGAGGATCTTTAAATAATGTTTAAAAAAGTCCACTATGTTCTTGATCTATCTCAGAGGGTTGAGCAAAATCGGGTTTTTGTTAATGTATTTTCTATGATTTGATATTCATCGTTATGAAAATAAATATAATTGTCTTTTACTATTTCTTCTAGATTGAAATTATAAATTTAATGTATAATATTCCAATAAATAATGAAGGAGATGTCACCGATTCGGAATGACCGACGCGAACGGGCAGATGACTGACGGTTTTGTAAATTTTCATACATTTCCGAACTACTATTAATTTTTATGTAATTATTCGCTGTGTATAATTAATTTTAACTACACTTTGGTTCTTCTTATAGAGTTCGAACTGGAACAAAAAAAATTGAAAAATTTAGGAAAGAATATTTGATTCTCTCATTTCGGTTATCTATAGCGATGTTATATACAATATATTAAATCTTGTAATTTTAATCACAAAAATTATCCTATTTAATATAGAAATGTTTTGTTAGAGTAGGTATCTATGTACGCGCACAACATACTTTAGATACTTTTTCTAATATTAAGAATTTCCTTTAGTTACTTTTACTTCTGTTCATTTCAATTCCTCAGATATTTTTTTTAATAATAAGTCTCCACTTTTTATTCTTTTCAGATTATTTTAATTATTTAGGCTTATATATTTTACTAATTCTATTGAAAACTGAAATTAATTTCATAAATATATTTAATAAAATTCGTATAATTCAAGCGGGCGAAGCCGCGTCCGGGTCCGTTGGTACCTAATGTACCTGTATGTGTGTATATACACTGCCGGCCAAAAGTTTGAGACCACCTACGTCAAAGAAGGAAAATGAAATAAAACTCAAATTTAAAACTAAGAGGTTCAATTATTCATAAAAATATATATTGACTAATACACATGTATCAAGAAGAAAACAAAAATATAAAGAAATATCAATAATTTACATTAAAAGTACCTTTCATATTTTAAACAGATTTTTACAAACAGACAAAAAAAACCCTCCCTTGCATTTGATTACTTTTTTTACTAGTCTCGGCATACGAGCAATCAATTGTGTCTTGAGAAATATTGTTGCAGTTTTCTTGTAAAGCCTTCCACATGTCTTCTTGAGAGGAGGGACAACAATTGCGCACATTTCTATCTAGCTCGTCCCACAAAAGCTCAATTGGATTAAGATCCGGGCTCTGAGGTGGCCACACCATGTT
>DWGR01004006.1:0-11567 GCA_018247715.1 Heliconius burneyi | reverse complement strand
TAAATATTCCATTCCTTCTAGATTGGGAATTGAACCCACGACCGTCGTTTTACAGTCATACGCTTGTCTCCCTGCGCCACGATTCAAATAATGTATTATCATATCATCAATAATAATCATTGAGATACGTATATGACATTCATATTACTGAAACCTGTTTTAAACAAAATACTAATGCAAATCCCAGTGGGTCCACTGGGACCACCTTGAATCCACCCAGTTTGAATGTAAGTAACACGGTTGTGGAAAAGTACGGCGTTGAGTTCCGTTATTCAACACTCTATATATAATCAAGTACCTACTTAATTTTTTTTTAACGATTTTGCAAGTTCTATTCTTACGTAACATTTTAAATAATATTTGAACTTGTGACACTGAATGATGGATTATAGTCATCCAATTTATGTCATTTTGCGCTCTGACATCAGTTAACAATATCTTTTTAAAAGGTATTTAACATTAAAGACGAAATAACGAACATTGGTAAAGTGTACTTGGAATATTAGATTAGTAATATATACAGGCTGGAAGCGTCTGCCCCCCTTTTACGGGGGCAGCATAAAGGAAAATATATTTCAAACTCACACCAAAAAAACTTATTAAGATACTTTTATTTTTCATTTCATGTTTGTCACTTTCTACTACAAAATACTACAAATAGTTAAAAAATGTTAAACCTTGCCGCTAATATCTATAAGAGAAACACTTTCATTTTTGGCTAAATCTCTTTTGTTTTAATTATATTAGGCTTTTATAGAGTAGTTAAAATTGTGCTTTAATTTAAAGTGGTGATGACAAAAACACTCTGTGTATCCCTAAATACTTAAAAAAAAACTATAATAATTATATTGCGGTGTTTTGTCACCTACAAACTAATATTCAATCTGAAAGGTTATTAGGCATTTTAAAAAAAACATTTTTTTTTCTATTTTTTAACATTTACATTATTCTAATTCTTCTATCAGATTCCATAATATTATTATATATATATATATATATATATATAAAATGAAATGTAGTCTAGATTTTTATTTATTTTCTTAGTTAAGCAAGAACATCTGAGTTCAATCAAAAATATGTAAGTAATAAAAGATAAATTATTTCGGTAATGTCCAATAAAATACACAATTTACAATGCAATGATAATAAAGCCATCTTAGTGCAGGTGGGTTGTGGGTTCTATCCCCACTCGAGGGAATAAATTATATATTCATCTCTTCGCTCTGACGCAAAGGCAAGCAAGCCGTTGAGTTCTGCCACTCAACACGCAATGCCTTGAATAATTTGGCGGAAAATGGGGAACGGAGTGTCTTAAGACTAGGTTCCCTCTACCTATCCTGCTGCATGCGGAATACACCGTGAAGCTGATTTAATTTAAATTTTATTTTTTTAATGTAATTTAAAATATCTACTATTTCTCACATTATCTTTATAGGTTAACTTCTTTAATTGCACATTCACCTAATCGCAGGTTTGATGGCAAAGAGAATTGCATTCATGTGACGTAAACCTTGACTTACAAAGATAGTATGGGAATAAAGATAATCTAATATTGGAGTAGTACCTATCTAAACGGTAATTAAGACACCTAATTGTATGACTCGATGGGCTGCTTGTATGGCTGGAATTGAATTAATATCCGAATTAATGTCTGTAATTCGTTAATATAATATTTGATAATATGATTGTGATTTGCGGTGTTTAAGAGAGTGTTAATTAAATACAACCCCTTCTCCACTTTTAAGAAACCAGACCACTCGAACTCAAGCCATTGCCATTGAGGAGTGGAGTTCACCGTCGCCCTTTGTCTATTCATTTTAATACAAATTTTAAGATTCACATGATGAAAATGTCGATTTGCATATCTACATAATGTGAATAAAGTCCATAATGCCACTAATGATAAATTAATATGAGGCCGTCGTGGCGCAGCGGCACAAGGTGTAACTGTAACGCAACGGTTGTGGGTTCGATCTCCACTCGAGGAAGTGAAATATTTATTTACGTTTATATTTCTTCGCTTTGGTGTCGAAGCAAAGCGCGGCGTTGAGTACTGCCACTCAACACGCAATGTCTCGAGAATTCGACAGACATTGGGGAACGGAGTGTCTTAATATTATGTTGCCTCTGCCTACCTTGCTGTGTGCGGGATACAGCGTGAAGCTGTTTGTTTTTTTTGTTAAATTATCTTCTGGATTCGTTATCAGTTTCGCGAAACATTTGTTACCAAATGATTTAATGACTGAGAATAAAAATTTATATACTATAAAGTCTTTTGAAAATTGAAATATAAATAGGCTCAAACATACAAAGTATGTCTGTAAATGCGGCAGTTTATGGGTTCGATTCTCACTCGAGGAAATTAATGAATTCATAATTTCTATTTTCTTCGCTCTGATGTGGACGTAAAGCGCAGCATTGATTTCCAATAACACTCAATGCTTCCAGAATTCGGCGGAAAATGGACAACAGGTTACCACTTTAACGCGTTTCTTCTGCCTACCTCACACTGAGCGGGATACAGCGTGATACAAAAAAAATGGCTTAAATTAAGCGAGACGATCTCGCAATTTCACGCGACATTGTGTCCGCTCATTATATACATATTTACTGACGTCATGAACATTACTCCGCACTAATCTCTCCAAGCAAACAATAACACCGGCCGTTGTGAATTTAATTCATTGTATACTCAATATGGCTACATTTTTTAAAAAAATTGTGGAAGCTAGTGACTAAATTTAATGTATAAATAGATTTAATGTATAAATAGAAGCCAGTCGTGTCGCAGGGACCTAAGAGTGTGATTGTAAACTCGACTGGTTGTGTGTTCGATTCCCACTTTTTTTTTTCATTTCTTCGCTCTGGTGTAGAGGCAAGGCGCGGCGTTGAGTTTCGCCGCTTAACACGCAATGCCTCTAGAGTTGGGCGGAAATTAGAGGGCGGAGTGTCTTATAACTAGGCTAGCTCTATTGAGACACTCCGCTCCAATAGTGGAAGCTAGGCATTATATTTATTGTATAAAACTAAACTATAATCTTTAACATATCTAACTAAATAACATGTAAAGCTAACACTACTATAAGTAGTTATTTATATTATATATTTGTAAAGATAAATCTAATTTATTAAAATTTATGGTACTTTGAATAATTCTTATATATATAAAGATAATAATAAACTTACGCGTATCATCGTACTGAACTCCATGGAACTCGCTAAAACACTTCTGTATGGCCACCGTGTTCCACGGGGTCGGATCCCAGCACAGTAGTCCATCGAAGTACGCAGGGCAATAGTTCTGGGATACGTTAAAATTCCTCGCCAAGCACTCCTCACTCGCGTCATCCCCCACCTCATCGTGGATCAAAGTCTGTAGATCCTCCAGCTTGACTACTTATGTTTAACTTCCGACTAGAAAGTATTTTCTTTGGTGTGAACCTTTAAACTAATTCACATTTATCTGTTGTTTCGCGTATTTAGTTCTTCCATCGCGGAGAATTCTAGTTTTCTGCGCACCACGCCTTATTGTATTGGATGCTGCAGAGCTGTTTGGTGTCACCAGCGAGAATGTTACCATGATAAGGTTTGTTTGATCGCGGCTTGTGTTCCAACTTATCAAATGATAAGACGCGAAGAGTAAACATTGGCAGTCTATAAGAGTATTTATGGATCGTGCAAAATTTTCTTCGACTGTTTTTCTCCACACGTCCGTTTCACCTGCAAAGAAAAGTCACTGATAACATTCGTATCATAAACTAATGTAAACACAATTTATTTATTTTACTGCCACAGTCATCTAACAAAGATATTTATTTTTTGTATAATGAAAGTAAATTAAATAATTTTATGTTGACTTTTCTATCTAATATGTTGGAAATATCAATATATTTTTTTTGTTTGCATTGCTTAAGTGTCAGTCGTTGAACGTGGGTACAAGCGTGAAACGTGACAGGTTGTGGGTTCGATTTCAAAAATATATTATTATTATTATCTTAAATTTGTCGCTCTGGTGTTGAGGCAGAGCGCGGCATCGAGTTCCGCCGCCGCACACCCAATGGTGCAAGTGGGAAGCAGAGTGTCTTAATACTGCTACATGTACCATGTGTGTCTATACATCATAAAACTGTAAAAAACAAAAAAACATCCAAGGTTCCATCCTTATTTATAAAATTTATGTCACATTTATTTGTCTGATTATTATTGGCAGCGAAGCCAATTCTTCAGTTTATTTAGAACTTTTTTTTTTTTTATGGAAAAAGCATGGCACACGAGCGGTGATCACTTACTATCAGGTGACCCGACCTGATAGTAAGTGATCACCGCCGCCCACGACACCGCGTAACACCAGAGGAGCTACTAAGTGCGTTGCCAGCTTTTGCAACCACTTGGTTGGGCGCCGGAGCCCGGCATTACCTAATGCAAAACGCAGTGGCATAAAGCCACTACTTCACGCCGGTTTTAAATGCCGGGGGTGGTAATGATCCGGTCGAGTCTGCCCATGCGTGTCGCCATTGCTGGCAACGTGACTCTCCCACTCGCACTTTAGTCGCCTCTTACGACACCACCAGTACCAGGGTGATCCTATTCTAAGCCGGGAACACACGGCAAAGAACTTAAAAGTATATTTATATTTTACTTGACTGATCATTACCTAAGCCTCAACAGGCTTTAGGGTCAGCAGTTAGGGAATTGCTCAAATATACTTATTTTAGTTCAATAGACATTTTTATATATTGTTTCATGTTTTCCAAATAAATCAAAACATAGTGCACTCGAGGGAGAGATATCAAAAGCCGCTGCTACCATCTCGCATAATAATGTATCAGTACTATATACATAGAAAACAAGTCCACAATTCGTTATTTTTGGCTTCATCCCTGTTTGTTCGTTTACGTGAACGAAAGATACAAAGAATATCGCTGTCTTTTGATACAAAAAAGGGCTAAATAATAAAATAGCTTAAATATTGTCTATGTATTTAAAAAAAATCTTTTCTATAGTTTGCTTTATGGTGTTTTGTCTGCTGACTTCATTCTCCTTGAAAGTAATTCATGTATTGAAATTTTGCAGCCGTTGTATTTTAAATTCATACATGTAGCGCGACCAATGAGTTGTGGCCACCATCAAGTTAGATTTTCTGAATTTTTGCGCATTGTTCACTCGGGAAGAAAATTATCAATAGTAAATAAAAACTTAAATCAAATCTTAGCAGTAAATTAAATATAGGGCGGCCACGACTTGATGACCGTGCTATACATATCCATATATTTATATGTATAGAAATATATTTTTTTTGTATCTCTATAGTCCTATGCCTGAATACTGGGTCTCGGTACATCGCGAATGAAACTAAAGATAATAACAGTGATATCATAGGTATATACCTTAACCTAGTTACATACATGGGCCGTATGTGTATCTAAATAGTAAGAATAATTCAAAACTTACAGTGAATTGTATTGAAATGAATCATAAAAATCGACATATTGAACGGTAGCGTAGTTGAGATGTGAGCGGAATGGCTGTGGCTTCAATCCCGATTGAGTGAAAGTTTACATTTGCTAAATATTTTCATAACTACATAAAAGCGAGGCATTGAGTCTCATTATTTCACACAGGGTTCTTTGATTATAGCGTTCCAAACGTGCCAGTTGAGCACATAAGAACGAAGGAGGTCTTACGGTAATCTTGAAGTAGAAGAGAGTATGTTGGACTTGCTGTCATGTCAATATTAGTGATAAAAGAACTGTATTCAACTGGCACAACAAGAAACAGAAACAAACAAAAAAATATATACTGCTGATATTAAAAGAATGCAAACAATATATTGCAATGTACGTACAACCGGTTTTATTACTCGTAGTCGTTCTATTGACTTTCCTTAACCTATAAAAAGGTTTCTATAACATTAGAGAACAAATAACGCTGAATATTAGTATTAGTACAATTTTGTATTCAAAAGCAAATTTCAAAGACCGTCGTGGCGCAGAGCACAAAGTGTAACTGTAAGATGGACTGGTTGTGGGTTCGATCCCCATTCGGAGAAATGAAATATATATTTTAATTTATGTTTCCATTTTCTTCGTTCTGGTGTGGAAACAAAGCACGGCGTTGCTAAATATATATATATATATATATATATATATATATCATACATAGCAGGGTAGGCAGAGGGAATCTAACATAGTGTTAAGACACTCCGCTCCTCACTTATCGTCGAATTTTTCGAAGCATTGCCTGTTGATTGGCGGAACAAAATCCCGCACTGTTTCCTTGGCACCAGAGTGAAAAGATTTAAATATTAGTAAATAATAATTCATTTTTGCTCTAAGTTAGTGAAGTTGTAAGCCACTTAATACATGTATGTAGGTACTATGTTTTTCTAAATCTTCTATTTCTAATAACCGAACTTATGAATTTGGTCCACCACTACCCACTGATTCAATTAATTTTTTCGTATTTTTACCCAAAATATTTTAAGCATAGTTCAGATTTGTACTAATTTTCATTTAAATAGAATGTTTCAGATTTATGTTAAGCATGGGTTACAATTTTGGGTTTAGTTTTAAAGTTACACAAAAGCACAAAGTTAAATTGCCCACCTTTGTGTTGTGTTAACGTTGCGGTGTTGTACGGTAGAGCAGGATAAGTTATGTTCTCGTTCTGGTCGTATTGTCATTTATATACGAGTACGTCACAAACAGTCTTTGCTTTGATGTGATCAACTCCACAAATGAACAACTGACTAAAGGATTATTATTTGTTACTTCAAATGGTCATGTCATGTATAATTTTTTAAAAATATTGAGTTTTTACTTTATACTAAATTGTACTTTGAAAATATAAATTTCACTAAATAATATGAACACAAAATCTCATCAACTCACCCGTCCATATATATGTATATATTTTTTTAACTTACAGAAAACTGTTGTGTTGTGTCGTCCATAGTTACAATCGTGTAAAATCTATTGGAAAAGTGCTAGAAAAGATTTTTAATACTATGCATATATATGATTGATTATGCACACGTTATAATTATAAAATAACTAGCAACCTGCTCGCACCTTCGCCCGCTTTACCTACTGTATTATTTACATAATATACTGAACTACGTTCCTGTTTTAATATACTCGTATAACGCATGTTCACCAAGCACTCAACATTGCTAATGTGAAAGTTATTGTAACCTAAGGAGTGCAATTTCGTAGTTCCAATAAGGATGTTACATTTGCTTTGAAAAAAAATCTACTCATATTTAAACACACAACACAAACACACAAACAAACTACCTGATATGAATTTTCTCTTAATCAAAATACTTGGGTCGATGGAAGGATATTAAAACGCCGCGTGGGTCGTCAGCTCCGCCAGATCGTGAAAGTCAGTAGTAATACAATGTACTTTTAGTATATAAGGTAAGCATGTCATCGGGCGATAGTTTCTTGGCTCCGCGGTACATCCCGACTGGTATGACAGGAATTTTACACCTATATAGTATTCATTTATTACTAAACGTAACATCTAAATGATATCGTTTCATAAAAGGACCATAGACTTAAACATATTTTGATATTAATTTCAGCGTGATATCTTCACGCAATCTCGAGATAATGCTCTTGTCGGACAAAAAAAAAATGATCCTATGAGGATTTCGTTTTTAACTTTTGGGGTACGGAACCCTAAAAAAATTCAAAATTTTCGTGTTGTATTATAAATTGTAAACTACGTCGATAAATCATTGTTGAAGTATGTAGTATGAGTTAGTTTCTATTTTCTTTCTCTGTATTGACGTCAATAGATATAATGTCGATACATAAATATAGTTCGATCCGTTTTTATTACGTGATTTCAGAGCAAAAATAACGATATTTTTCATTTTTCATTTCACAAATGCTTTTCTTGTAGATTTGAACTTTATATCAATAGAAATAAATTTAATTCTCAATATTTCGACGCTCGTTTCCTCGTCTAAATCAAGAACTAATTCGCACATTTTTCTTGTCGGTATGTGAAATAGAAAATATCTAATAATAAATATTTGAAGAAGTTAAAATGATATGTATCACATATAAAATAAATATTCTTTCATGTATTTGCATCACAAAATTAAAGTATTAAAACGATCTGCATCTGCGATTCTTTACTACGTGTTCTGTAATAAAATAAGTAAATAATGAAAATATATAAAATAAATAAAAAAATATTTGTAAAAATGATATACAAAAAAATATTTTATATTCACAATTTGTGGAAAAAATATTCTTAGTTTCTAAAGTGGACTTCAACGTCGGTGACAGCTTATATTGAACTTTTATAAGCAATTGATAGATATGAAAAGAAATAGATTGCGGTTTTAAAATTTTAAATTAGTTTTCATGAAATATATAAGCTTCGTTTGATAAAAAAATATAATAATGGTATCGATGATTTTTTTTATATACCAGTGGCCTCAGCGTGGCTTGGCCCGCTTAAACTATACGAATATTTAAGTAAGTATATTTAAAAAAAAAGGATTGATTAAGATTAGCCTGGATAAGCCGATAAAATTTTTCATTTGTGGTGTCGTGTAATTTACTATACGCAATTGGAAAAACTTGGTTATTTTTTAATCAAAGATAGAACCCTATTTTTATATGTACAGATAGTTATAGTTAAAACATAACTTAATTTAACTTAGCTCCACGCTGTATCCTTGGCGTGGTAGACAGAGAGAATGGAGCAACCGTCTCTACATACCTCTTTCGCCTTGTCCACTGCCATCAAACTCTTGCCTACGTGTTTTTAGCATGCTTTTAACATGACTTTTCTCCAATATCTTTGATACTGTGTTTTTGAACGTCAACCGAAGTCTCCTCTCTACCTCTTTTAGCGCTCACCTTTCCATTATAAATCTTTTTTGCCACTAATTCATTTACTCTGGATATCTCAAAAAGAGATCGTATCTCCAAAGCTTCATCTTTCTTTTATTCTTCTACTGTAATACTAACGTTTTGGTCCTTTTTTAATTATTTTATATTCTTTTTTATTATGGGTTCCGATATCATACTTAACTAAACTGTCATTTTAAATAAGCATAAACACGTGGAATTCAACACAACATTCATCTAAAAGCCATTTCAACTTTTTCGCAACGATCTCGAGCAGTCACAGATTTATACGCACGTTTTATCATCGTTTTTTTATATAAAGAAATAACGAGATTTCGACAGTTAAAGTGTAAACGTGACTGATCGAACATTGTCCTTGTAATTTTTTCCGTTATTTTCACTGGTGAATGTGGAAAATCGATATTTCAACAAGTTGATTGTGCTGAGATTGTCGTTTGACTCACATTCGTTGATAAAGATTAACATACAGCTTTGAGCTCTCAAATGAAACGTGACTGTGCGAAGAGGGTGATACTTGAACCTTCCAGATTTAGCCTAATTAATACACAAACATGCTTATACGAGTTTTTAAGGAAAAATATATTTATTTTTTCTAATAGTATAAGCCATATAAATATCAAGGCCGTCGTGGTACATAAGGGTATGCCCATCGCCAATCGGGAGAATGAATTATTACAATAAGTCTGGTTCACCACCACTCAACATATAATGACTCAAAAGATTCGGCGGAAAGTTGAACTATATGCGCGAGATAGTGCCAAGCTATTTTTTTTTCATATTAATATTTATATGAAAGATATACTAGACAAGTAAAAATTTTACTTATGTTATAATTTTACATGATAAACACAAGTTTTCTTAATTTACTGATGGTTTCAAACGGAATAAATTAAATTAGACATTTTTTCAACATAAAACCCGAAATTACTGAATATATTTTGTTCAAAATTTATGAATTTTGTTGAACGTTATTTAATCCTGTGTATTAACTCCCTTCGCACCCACTTTTTCATTGATCTATATTAATCTATTTTTGGCTCTAATTTTCGTAGCCTGTACAGCTACGGCCAGCTAGGAGTCCAGTGAAAACTATGTGAATTTTCACTTTACTTAGAAATTCAATATTAAATTTACTGGGCACGTGTGAATTAAAGGTTATTAAAATGTCCTCGTTTTTGACAACGTTCATATCGTAATAGTAGCAGTAGGCTAAAGTAGTATTTAAAATAATAAAATTAGCTTAGATTTCATTGACTTCAGAATTCGGCAGAAAGTGGGGAACGGACTGTCTTAATACTAGGATCCCTCAGCCTACTCTGCTATAGCGAGATACAGCGTGAAGCTTATTTTAAAATTAACTTAGAATATTAGTTATAAATTCTTTTTTGGCTACATTTTTATCTTAAGTAAGTAATTACCATTTACTCATTTCTATGCGAGTTTCTCTAAAGGAATTCTTAATTAAAAGGTGAAATATTGAATTATATTTTTTATAAAATATTTATAAGAAAGTCCCTTTTAAAAGTACTTCGAAATATAGTACGTTGCCTTTGGCTTATAAATACAATAGAATAATAAGAAGTATAAAACGAATAAGCTTTTGATGTTGCTTGCTTTCAAATAAAGCATTTCATTAGTTCCTACTGCACCTTATTTATATTTATAAGGCTTGTTGGTGCGGTACAAATAAAAATGATAATTTAAGAAAAAAATATTAATATTTGTAAATATAAATATATGTACTAGAATATGTAAATTAAATTTCAAATTAAAGTAATAAGTAATACAGATGTGAACCTACAGTAGAGTTAAATATATTTTTTTAATATTATAAATTTTATGAAATAAATTAAAAAGTAAATTCTGCTCTGTTCTTATTTTATGGCGTTCCGAGCGAGAAACAAAAGCAATAAATAAATTGTATAACATAGACATTGACAACTTAAATAGAGGAAGCTAAAACCTGCAACAGTTATGATGTAACGATACAAAAAAATAATTGTGATCTTCAATTTAAAAAGTGATTGTTTTAATTAAGTGTAAATCAAATTAAGAAATTGATTAGGTCTTAGAATATTATCCATTTCCATACTAATATTACACATCTGTAGAGCTTGTTTGGTTGAACGCACTAACCTCAGAAATTACTTGATGACATCGATAAAGTCACCCAAGTGACCTAGGACACTTCATTCTCGTTAAGACACTTCTGACCCAGGCTGTTTACAATCACGCTTATGTCCGTGCGCCAAAACAGGTCTCAAACTATAACTTAAAAATTAACAAAAATAGCAATAGCAGAATATTATTATTACGCCGTGTGTTCCCGGCTTAGAATAGGATCACCCTGGCACTGGTGGTGTCGTAAGAGGCGACTAAAGTACGAGTGGGAGAGTCACGTCGCCAGCGACATGCATGGGCAGACTCGACCGGATCATTACCACCCACATTTAAAACCGGCGTGAAATAGTGGCTTTATACCATTGCGTTTCGCATTAGGTAATGCCGGGCTCCGGCACCCAATCACCTCTAAAGCTGGCAACGCACCAGGGGCCTTACTCTTGAAAAAAATGTCAATCCCATTTTGACATCCAACATTGGCCAACCCAATCCTGCCGCGACGTAGTTTTGGTACTCTTGAATCCAATATTCTCAAAGTCGGATTACGCTCGT
>DWGR01004005.1:0-11568 GCA_018247715.1 Heliconius burneyi | reverse complement strand
ATGATTATTTTTCTTTATATTTAGCTATATGTTCTGATTTAGGGACCAGTTCATGTGTTATCAAAATTAGCTTAGTAATTATCGATATATGTATCCAGGGTTGGTTGATCATGTATTTATAATATAAGAAATAATGTACTGTTTTTATTTTAAATGATTTCTTATTTTTAACACGCTGCAGAAAGTTGGTAACGGAGTGCCTTAACACTAGGTTCCCTCTGCCTACCCTGCTGTATGCGGGATATAGCGTGAAGCTGTTTTTTTTAACATGCTTTTATTAGGTCGAGCTGTAATTAAGTAAATATGTAATATATATATGAGACTCTAAACGCAATTCTACAGTTGTTTCATCATGAAAATTAGCAATTATTTGATAGAATAATAAGAAGAGTTTGAATATATTATAGTAGCATCGAGCTGGTCTGATGATGAAATTCGAAGATGGCTGATAGAACCTTGAACTGCCTACTAATAAACATATTAAATCGTATTCATTACATTCGTCTTATTAACGTGTTCTTAAAAAATAGTGTTTTTAGATTTTTAAACTATTCAATAATTTTCAATATATTTTTAATTCCTACTTTGTCTTAGTGACTAAGAACTGCTGATCTACGAGATAAGTGTGTATACACTGACCGTATGGAATAACACATGTTCTAGATACTCCCAACATATTTCGTTCAAGGGCAGCTGCATTAAACGAATTAGCTAATACAAATTTATTTTACCTAGTTTTGTATATAAAGTTTAGCCTTTTATAGATGATCACTTGGCTGTTAAAATTTTTATTAGCAATTAACACGACAGTAAATTAAATGTGAGGTGGATTGTAATGAAAATAAAATATATAAGAATATTTTTGAATATTTACCATTATGTAGCGACTGGCCCAGACGTGGCGCAAAAGCGTGTGAATGTGCGTAATAGGTTGTGGGTTCGATTCGCACTCGTTTCATTTCCTCGCTATGGTAACGCGGCAAATACGCAGCCAGCATTCAATGAAAATTAGGGAATGGAAGTGTCTTGATGATGACGGAGTGTATTAACACTAGGCTCCTAGGCTTCGTCTGCCTGCTATGTGCGGGATACAGTATGAAGCGTGAGTCTATAATAGAATCTGTATGTATTACAGAGCACAAAAATTTATTTGTGTTTCAAGTAATTTGATAAGGCACAAATGCTATAAATTAATTAACGATTCTCAATTAGTTTATGACATTCAAAATCTTTTGGGCACATAATATTACAAAAGTACGGAGATTCCGTAAAAAAATAAATGTAGGGTAGGAAAATAGAATGGAGTGTTTTGAGATCGCTTTTTTTAGGATTTCATAATTCAAGAAAAAATGAAAATGTTATATTATCATTTTGTTGCCTGTCTGTCAATTTCAAGAACTCGTGGAGTGTCAAATTGAAGTTTTTAATTTTAATTTTCACAAAATTGTGGAACAGAAAAAAATTGAACTTCTAAGTCAACGGTAAAAAATATTCTTATCAAATTAGTACAGATCCCTCCAGGAGCGGGCGCGTCCAACTCACACTTGACCAGTTATTAATCAATTTCCTGGAAGCCCGGAGCTTAATTTTTGCAATAAAAATAGCTTCATTATTCGTATAGTGTTATCATAAAGTTCATGTATGACCTCATTTCAATATTTTTTAAACACGTGTTTTTTTGTATATTCCAACCACAAGTGTTGGGCTTCAATATTTTTTTAATCTCTAGGAATATTCCATGTGTCCAGAATATAGTTTATGTTACACTACGAATATGACGTAATTGTAATGGCGACTCTGACAATTGACTTTTTAATTTTATGTGTTTTTTTTATATTTTATCTTTATTCTGAATGATTATTATTTTGTTAATATTCTATATAGCCTATATAGGACATATGTATGTCTTATATGCTCCACAATAAAATCAGGTTTTGCTGTTCCGGAGATTAGCCTGGACTAAATAGTTTGTATATTAGTACCGTGTTGTAAAATTTCAGATTTTTTCTCATATATACATTATATTTATATTCAAATTAATTTTGAAATTTGGAAAGGAAATTATTCCAGATTTCCCAAAAGGTCAAATCAAAATCAATGAAGAAATTTATTACCACTATACAAATCAATAAATCACACCGAGTAAGTGAGTAGGCTGACAGATGCAATACCTTTGCCATGTCGGGATATAGCGTTGTCTATTATCTTGACAGCTGCATCCGAAGCCTTATATTAATTAATTTAAGATGTATAATTATCATTTAATTGATTGTATTGATTTAAATATAGGTAATTCAATTCGATAAATGTGAGTTTAATTAATTACTTTTGTTTTTATTTTATTTAATGAGAAATCAACGTTGTGTACTATTTTAATGTTTCTTTTTTTAAAGTATATTTTTTTAAAAACCTAGGCTACGAATTACAGGCCAAGTTAACAATTAGCATGCGTAACGAAAATTTAAAAAAAAGACATTAACATAAAGTTAATTATTTTAAATAAAGTATAGATATTTTTTAAATTTTGTGAAAATTAAAAAAAATGTTAAGAATTTCAAATAATTTTAAGACTTATTAACTTAAAAGCATTGTTTTTAATCGCGGACAAGTTCAAACAAAAATTG
Organism: Heliconius burneyi; assembly: GCA_018247715.1. Lineage (NCBI taxonomy): Eukaryota > Metazoa > Arthropoda > Insecta > Lepidoptera > Nymphalidae > Heliconius > Heliconius burneyi. Next base: position 8,944 of record DWGR01004005.1, on the reverse strand, counting down.
ACAAAATCTTTTTATAATATTAAAAATATTAATGAGAGAAATATAATATTATAAATATTATTAGATAAGATTTGTACAATTTTGATAAGTTATGTTTGAGGCGTAAAGTGGAAAACGTCTCAAACACTTTTTGGGGTGATGCAAATAGTTATATACTCCTATATAAAACTGTTGAGGCCAATCGTGGCGCAGTTGATAGATTATGGGTCGATTTTCACTCGAAAATTAAAAGGAAATATTTAATATTCTAACTCTGGTATCGAGGCGAAGCACGGCGTTGAATTCCGGCACTCAACAAGCCTCGCCTCTACAATTCAAAGGAAAGTGGGGAAAGGACTTCCTTTAGGAACAGAGTGTCTTAAAACTGAGTTCCTAGGTCGCCTTTATACCCTGCTAACATATGTGCGAGATACATGCGAAGAGAGATAAGGAAAGAAATTGCTATCAAAACATTGAATTTGAAACCTCTAAGCTTCAATTGCTATACGAGTATACTAATATTTCATGTTTTATGTGTTTTTTTTAAACAGATAATAATTATACTAAGTAATATCTTCAAAATTCCTAGATTTTTTTTTACATTTTTTACATTAAAGAAAAATAATCTTTTTCAAAACCAAATTGACCGGTGGTTTCTAAATTTCAACTGGCACAAGCACAAACGATGAGATACGGTGACATCATGTTTGTCAATTGTTTAATAGATTGTGTTGTAAATGCAAATACGAGTACAGCTTTCACAACGGAGCTACGTATGCATGTATGTATGTTTGTTTGTACGTATGTACATAACTCGTTTTAAGTGGCCTCTATACTTGGTAATACTAGAACAAAAGTTTTAACGTCCCATTGTCACTTGTTAAGGTCATTTCGTTTGGTGGCCAAGGTATGAGAGGTAGCGGTTTGTTTCTTCATTTTTATACTAAATATTTATTTTTTTACTTTCCTTTTTCCCATATGATAAGGAAAACAATGAAAGATGTTACTGTTAAGACATTCAGTTCACCACCCACTAAGACTAATTTTCGAGACATTACTTGTTGAGTGACGGAATTCAAAGCCGAGTTTTGTCTACCATAGTGTAGAAATTAATTTAAATATAATTCCCCCGAACGGGAACCGAATCCATATAATTGATTTTTACAATCAGGCGCTGCACCATTGTGTAACGGTTGGCTGTTCCACTCAAATTGTCTCAAAACATGTCGCACTTTATCTTGGAATGGGAAATATCCATTCATGTCGTTGTATATTTTTTTGTGTTTTTCCTCTTACTGTTAACCAACCTCGTTTCAAATATAAAAGGGCGACATTAACATTATCTATATACTCTTTAATTATTACTATTATTTTAAATTAACCTCTTATTTCTAGAGGTATTCTTTGTATTTCACAAGTTAGAGTCGTGATGAGTGATCCTTCCAATATACATGTTCTCGTTTTCCCCGCATAGCATAGTAAGCAGGAAGAACCTAGTGTCCAAACATTTTGTTCTTTTCTTTCTGCCGTAAATTGGAGTAGCAGAATCCAACACCAGAACGAGGGAACAAAAATAATTTTGAATACCCTGATCTCCCCGAGTAAAGATTCGGAAACAAACCAAAGTTTGTAACTATCAATATAGTAGGTACTAATAAAGTAAATAATTTCTCTTCATCTACAACTAGAAATAACTAGTTAAGTTTATATCTTGTTTAAATTCACGCTAAAAGCGGGTACTTGTAATTTTTTCCACACCCCGCTAATGACGCCTAAATATTCTACGTGAAATGTCACTTAAGTCAGTCGTGTTGAAAGGATGATGACTGAAGAATTTGCATAAACAATTTACTTTGAAATTTTGGTACCGATTCTCTAATGTTAGTTGTAATGTTGTGTTTCTGTAACTGAATTTCGGATTTTTTAATCCGAAGTGTAATGTAAAATTACAGGAGAAAAAAAGACCAGCTTCACGCTGTATCCCGCGCACGCCAGGGTAGGCAAAGGGAACCTAATGTTAAGACACTCCGTCCCCCACTTTCTGCCGAATTCTGAAGGCATTGTAAGTTGAGTGGCAAAACTTAACGCTGCGTTTTTACCTCGACACCAGAGCGAAGAAATGGAAATATAAACGTAAATAAATATTTCACTTCCTCGAGTGGGGATCGAAGTCACCACCGTCGCGTTACAGTCACACCCTTGTGCCGCTGCGCTACGACGGCCTCTTACAGGGAGTTTGTGGCCATTTTGTATCTTGATTAAAATAATTTATCCTGAGACTAATAATAGTAGACTCGTATTCGTATGACACACCATATTTAGTCATATTCTAAGTTTCCGTGGTAACTGACCGCATGTTCCGTGTTATAGATACATCGAAACGTGATAGAATCATCACGCCAATCTTTATATATAGGAATCTTATCTCTCTAGATAGACTATCCGACACAAAATATTTTTTAAATTCGAATTCGAAGCCGTAGTTCCTGAGATTAGACATTTTTAAGTAGTCAACATATTTAATTAGAGGACTCTGCGGACGCTGCTATAGTTTTGTTAATATTGTAATGTAGTTTTACAAGTTTTTATTTAACTTGCCGTGTAAAGTAAAAGTAAAGTATGTTGTGTTAGTGTATGTGTTATCGTGCAAATTTGACCCCTTTCCTATAGTTCTATTGAGCTGAAACTTGGATAACGACTTCAGTTTTGATGACAATGAAATTATATATAATATTTATTGTTGTTAATCCAAAATGGCCGCCGCAACTATATGGCGGATTACAATTTTTTTGTACAACCTACTTAATCACGCTTTTTATATAATCAATAGTATAAAATTAAAGGACTTCGTTTGTAAAAATACACTATGAAAAAAGTTAGGAGCCAGTTTTGGCGCAAGGGAACAAGCAATTCCGCTGATATATCAGCGTTGAGTTTTGAACACACAATCCTCCAGAATTCGGCTGAAAGTAGAAAGAGAGGTGTCTTAACACTAGGCTCCCTTTGCCTACCCGGCGAGAGAACTTCGAAAACTACCCCATACGGCGAGAGAACTTCGAAAATCGACTAAAATGTCCGGTCCTAAAATAACAGGTGTCCCCAACCAGTGGTCCGCAGAAGCCTAAAAATGGTCCGAGAATAATTATAATTTTAGTGGGCCGGCGATAAAATTTGTGTATGATTCTGAAAGTTTATATTTATTATACCTACATAGTCGTCCCTGCTAGCAATGTTGATATAAAAGTGGTCCCTGATTAAGAAAAGGTTGGGAACCCCTGCTCTATAAGCATACTCGTAGATATCCCTACAAATGTGATATTATCAATAAAGGTTTGAGAGGTTATGTTTTGTTTGTTTACATTTTGTCTCATGCCTAAATAAATAGGATATAGGTATAATAAATATTCCTCACATACAGTAGGTTTACGTACACAACATAATTGAGTTTCCGCAATATAAGTTTTCACGAGCGTATCGTCCATCAGTTCAGTTTGCTTTGCCACCGCTCTGGAGAGCTTTCGACCCGCTAAGATAACAGTCCTTGTGCGGTTGTCGGGTACATCTTTTTTATGGGTGTTTTCTTGTGATTTTTGCCTTTATTTTTCTGTGTTTCTTTTTTTAAATTTTTATAAAGTTGTCTTTTTCTTTTTTTTTATCTGTCTGGTATTTTTAATCGTTAATTGTTTACGCGTTTGATTATCTTTCCTTCTTATTTTACTTTGTAAAATGTTACTTTCATTTTTACCTAATTATATTATACCTAATATAAATAAATATGTCTTATATCTTTTTGTAATAAAATTTAACAGCAAATATACATTTTTTCTGCCAAATTAGTAATTTCCAGTGTCCTATAAAGAATGCCTCTCCTCTGCTAGTTCCACCCTGGCTTGTGATTGTGATGTTTTGTAAATAATGTTTGAGTTATTCAGTATTTAATACCATTATTAGAGAGTCCAAATTCCCATTAACAAATGTCCCTTTCCCCCCAAAGCGAGGTGGAATACATGGAGCCCCTCAAATCTGCTAAACTATTTGGTATAGTAGTATAGTAAGATGTAGAAATTTTTCATCTAAAAAAACATTGCATAAGTCAATCCAGTCGACAAAGACTCGAAAGCTTAGCGTGTCCATGTAAGACTACAACTGTCAACCATCTGCTTGGTGACCTCTATTCTAGTAAACGTCACATATTTGCGTTACAACTATTTATGAGGCCAGTAGAGGCGCATGGGCACAAGTATGTGACTATAAACGCGACTGGTTGCGGGTTCGATCCTCACTCAAGAAAGTGAAATATTTATTTAAATTTATGTTTTCATTTCTTAGCCCTGATGTAGAGATAAAGCGCAGTATTGAGTTCCGCCACCCAACGCGCAATGCCTCTAGATTTCGGCGGAAACTGGGGAACGGAGTAAACATAACATCTTAATACTAGATTCCCTCGCCTGCCCTGGTGTGTGCTAGATCAGCGTGAACGTATCACAATTCATGATACGTTTCTTAGTAAAGTTTTTCCTTGGTGGGATTTAGGCTTATACAAATCAGACAATATAGCAGCCGATCTGGGTCTAATGGTGATGGTTATAGTGCTGATTGGCATGCTTGATTGGGTCGTTGCTGGTTCTGCCCTTCAACTATAGGTATAATGGTCTTCAATGGACAGAAAGTCAGGAGTGGTGCGATAAAAACAAAAAGTAGCCGAACATTAAACTACTACGATAAAATTGAGATAAGCTGTAATATATTGCATACGTTAACCTTTTATTTAGCAGGGCAGACAGAGGGTATCTGGGAATCTAGAGCTAAGTTTCGTTTCTCTAGTTTCCGCCGAGTTCTTGGGGCATTGCGTGTTGAGTAGCAGAACTCAAGGTCGTGGTCTTGCTTTGTGACCAGAGCAAGGAAGTCAAAATATTAATTATATAATGCCTTCATTGCCCTCAACCGTCGCGTAAACAGTCGCAGCTGGTGCTCATGCGACACGACGATCTTAAAATATTTCTCAATTATTAATATTTTGTTTCATTAAACTATACTATAACCAAACTATATCCAAAATATAACAAAACAAAGCTCATGATGTAACGTCCATCAAGCATCAACAATACGTGCATTGAAGTATATTAATTCTGTGACTCAGAGTTTAATAGCGCCACTAATTAGGATATGAGTGGATTTCATAGAGCCCGGACATTTTTATCATATTAGGTACCTATGGCTATGGTGTATTTATAATGCGGAGTAACCTAATTTTGATATTTTTTAAAGGAATAAATCTTTGTTTCTGATGTAGTTGCGAGTTGCTACCTTTCAAATTTAATTAATGTCTACTTACAAATAACAATTTATGGAGGCCCGTCGTGACGCAGGGGCACAAGTGTATCTGTAAACGCAACAGGTTGTGGGTGCGATTTCTAATTGAGGAAATTAAATATTTAATATTTTCGTTATTTAGCTCAGGTAAGACCAAAACACGCCGTTGAGTTTCGCAACTCAACACGCAATGCCTTCAGTGAAGTGTTTTAACATTAGGCTCCACCTGATTAGGCGCTTTTGTGCAGCTGAAAAATAAGCCTTATTTTGATGTTTTTTAAGGAATGATTCTTTGTAAGCTACAGAGCGGCATCTTTTTCGAAACTGCTTTTTTACTGCAATACCGAAATTACTTTGAACATTAGTGATAGTTTTATAATCGTAAATTTCCAACGTTTTTCCAAACCCAATTAGGTGAAAAGCATTATTTACCAGGGTAAGCAGAGTGAACCTAGTGTTAAAACACTCAGTTCCCCACGCACAACCCAAGTTTAGAGACATTGCGGCGGAACTCTACGCAGCTCTTTGTCTATCAGAGCGGAGAAATAGAAATAATTTACCAAAATGTAAATATTCCTCAATTTATCACCAATTGTTACAAGATTGTATCCGAAGACGTACGGCTTAATTGCAGTGAAATTTTGGATTATATCCAATGCCTGGCTACAAATACTGTTCTTAAATAAGAAGTAAACAAGAATGCATACTTTACCTACATTTTTTAAAATAGGATAAGTATTTCAACGTAGCTCGATAAGAATGGCATAATAGGCGACAAGAGTTTGGACGTTATACACGAGACGTGGGTTCAAATCCTGTTACGCTATAACTATATGTGCCAAAATATATTCCTTTCCTTATTTGAGTCAATAACATTAAAAAAAATAAAGATTTCTCGTATTATCTGTAGTAGGAGAAGATGTTATATTTAGTTATGTGGGATATTTACACAAAAATTCCCACAATTTTGTCTCAAAAATATTTAACTAATTCGCTTGTAAGTTTCAGATATTTATCGTTCTCGTTAAGTAATATTAAGACTCATATTTTATATTTTGAATGTATTTTACTCTTTCGTTGTTATTTTGTAAGGAAAAAATTAACTAAAATACATAATTTTAATACATTATATACTTTCTTGTAATATTTAAATTATGAATATGTCATATGTCGCAAACAGCTTAATAAACTAATATGAAACTTCTCTACGTGTATTAATTGGTTAAAAAATTAAATTTTTCCTAAAACCGTGTTTTGGCATTTTTCTAACTTATTATTTTTACTAATACTTTCATATGTAATAAATATTTTAAGATATTAACCATTTAGAACTGTACTAAATGGAAACGGAGTGTTTTGACACTAGGTTCCCTTTGCCTCCCCTACTATGCGGCGGGAAAAAGCGTGAATCTTCTTTTTTTAAAGTTATACGATTTGTATGACATTAACGAAGTTCAATTACTTAAACAGAATGTTAACATGAATAGATCATATAAGTATTCGTAACTTGTGACCTCACTTTTTCTTTCAAATTCTTTTATTTATTAGTTTTTTTACTTATTTTTTTTTGATATTATCAAAACTAGAGCCATGCAGGAATATTAATGAAATAATCCTTTTCACAGCGATAAAACAAGAACGGCCACCCATCCGCATGGCGCCGCACCCGGCGTTGCGTGAGCGCGGTAGGGCCATCCCACCCGGGGCGCCCCCGGCAGTGCGCCCTACACCACTGCCCCCCCACGTTAGGGTACGATCACCCCTATCTGTTTACTACGAACTGGATATTAAGGTATTTTCGGAAGTACTAGCTTGGCAGGCTTGGCAGGAGTGGCAGGTAGGGCTTTGAAGGTCTATATTAATAATTCGTATTGTTGTAAACATTTGTTGCTAAAAGTGAAAATATTTTTTCAATACCTGAAATTAGCATGCCTATCAAACAAACTGTCCAGCTTTTTATGAGTTCTTTCGTTATTTTCTAAGGCTCGATATTTTTAGCTTCACGCTGTATCCTGCACGAGTTGTAGGTTCGATCTCACTCGAGGAAACATTTTGTCGCTCTGGTGTCGAGGCAAACCGCGGCGTTGAGTTCTGCCAGTCTACACGCAATACGAAAGTGTCCTTGTGGGAAATAGAGTGTCTTAGCACTAAGTTCCCGGGCAAGAAAAGGACAAAAACGTGAAGTTTATTTTTATTTAATTTTCTGATGGTAACTTATTATTAATGTAGATTCTTTTTAATTTTTCTTCATATTATATTCATATGGACCTTCAAAGGAGGATTTAATATTTTTTAATCTCTGAAGCAGCTTCGCGTTTCTCAACCGCCGCTATTAACACCAAGGTAAGTAGCATATACATAATGCCTTTTAGTATAGTTATTATTAATAAATAATATGTACTTTTATCAACATAGAAGAAATAAATATTATATGTTTTTTTTTATACTAAAAGTGAATAACTGTAGTTATAAGATAAGCAAAAAGATAAATAACTAAAATGCTATTTTCGATATGAGTAACAATTTTATGAACTAAAGTATTTTTTTATGACAAGCGAAAGTGAGTTTTTCTGTATATAATTTTGTATAGCTGTTTAAGGTTAGAGATAGATATTTATTTTTTAGCTCCAAGCTGTGTCCCGCATATAGCAGGCAAATTAAATAATTACTTAAATTTAGACACACTGTTCCTAATTTTCCGATCAACTTTCGACCGAGTGGTAATCGAACCCTCAACCGGACCTTGTACAGACAGATACTCTGGCCACTGTTGATCTATATGACCTAAAAATTCGAAGTAACGTTTGATATTTGAAACTATTCTCTAATTTTTAACATTGATAACATAATTAAGTTGTGAAAAGTGTGTATGATTCGATTTATTCGATATATTAATTTATATTAATTTGGTAAAAAAAGGTGCGGATTTTGTAAAACAAATATGTTTTTTTCTCAGGATACACAACCGTATTTCTTAGTATTCCTACTGTCTATACAGAAATTTAAATGTGGGAAAATGCTGTAAATTTCATACATAATATAACAAATGGTTGTGGGTTCGATCCTCGACGAAATTAAACATTTACTTATTTTCGCTCTGGCGCCGAGGCAAAGCGTGGAATTGAGTTCCGCAACTTAACACACTGTCTCCAGAATTCGACGGAAAATTGGGAACGGAATCTTAACACTGGATTCTCTCTGCCTATCCTGCTGTATACGGGATACAGCGTGAAGCTGAAGATAATATAACAAACGTGTACTACAATGTCAAAGTAAACCAACATAGAGCTACTACTGTCGTCTGCGTGTGCACAGTGCTGGCGTCCTTCGACTCACGCCCAATACATAGGTTGGAGCGGTTTATTTATTTGTTTTTTATTTCTAATAATTACGCTGAGCATCTCCAGGTAATTAAAGCTGAGAAAACAGTTTTCTTATTATTATTATTTTAGGAAAAAAAAATGAAATATCCTCACAGTAACTATTTTAGAATTAAGATGTGTTTGTTATAGGCACACAAAAAAGTCTGCTAAGTATTATTGTTATAATTTCTATATTCCATTTCACATTACTATATAAGATGGTTCGGTTATAATGTGATGTCATGTACCTATTGACGAAAACTAAACGCCGGGTATTTTTTCCCAGCCTG
>DWGR01004004.1:0-11568 GCA_018247715.1 Heliconius burneyi | reverse complement strand
CAACAATATAGTTGTTGTCAACAATATAGTTGTTTAAAAGCTCAGGACGTTTAAAATGTCATTTAGATCGTTTCAGTCAAAGCGCCATAAATATGGTCACAGTCATCTCGCCAATCGTATCTAAGCATTCTAAGTGTACAAAAATATGACACATTAGAGATAACACATTAGGAAAATAAACTAGCATGTTATAGATATAAACGTCTTCCCAAATATGAAAACCTCTTTAGGTAAACTCGTGTTGCTTACTTGTCCATGCGATATTAAAGCAAGTTAGAAATAACTTAAATATCGCACTGGTGACACAACAAAACATCGGATTCGATGTTTTGAAAAAATAAAGACGATTTTACTTGAAAAAATAAAGATCATTACAGCTAAAAGTTTGTTTATTTTTTAACCGACATCTGTAAGATACGGTAAGGTTATCAATTCGACTGTATTTTTTTAAATGTTTTTTTAATTTTTTTTATTTAAAAAGTTGTGCCTCCCGTGTGGTCCCATTTTTTTGGTCCATTTCTGACAATGGTATCTATGAGAAAATCACATAAGTCTTAAATTTGCATTCGGTATGTGCGCGAACTCAATGTCGCGTAAACCGATTTAGATGATTCTTTTTTTATTGCAAAGGAGTATATCCTTTAAGAATTGTTTGGTGAAAGTTTGGTTAGGTTCCGATTATGGGATCCGGTTGAAATTGACAAAGTTTGTCTTTTTTTTGGTAAAAACTTAATTATACTGAAATAGTTACAAGGAAAAACATTATTTAAATTGACGTCAGAAGTGAAATTCCCTATCGTTGCATTTCTTTTTAACCAACCTCAAAAAAAAGAAGCTGTTGTCATTTTCAATCTATTTCAAAAAAGGGAGAGGTTCTCAATTCGTCCGAATATTTTTATATATGTTCTTGTCAATATACCAAAATGTTAGTTTACATGTTGTGCTTGCACCTAATAAAGTGAAGTTTTGCATAGAACAACCACTTCCACCGCCACTCCTCTATGTAACATCCTTTTATGACCTACTCATCACTTAAAATCGTAAAATAAATTAATTTTTATAAAAGTAACAAATTCCGTGTCAAGCTAATGCTACAACGACTTTACTACAATATCAAATGACTGAGCCAGTTTGTTTTATTTGACACCGACTTCAAACTTATAAAATCTTTGTTAAATTATTTGGTTACTTTTTAGTTTGTTGTTAGAAGTCGGTGTTTCTTTTTTCGTTAAAAATAAATTTATACATCCAATGATAATTCTTAGTGTTCTGTGCGTTCGAAAGTACTCATTTTGTCGTTAATATGGAATGTATTCATAATAATTAATTAGGTACACAAGTAAAATTAAATCCTTGTTTTAATGAGTAATACACAAGCACTCTTGCTCTATGAGATATAACATATATACTAATACTCGTTATCAGTACAGTTTTCATCTATTTTCGCCAACAGTTGATTGCTTACAATATAATAATGCCTTAATTGGCAAGCCAGACAACTCCATTTTCCACTCGGACAAAAGTATTTTTATGATTCAGTTTGACGACAAACGATACTCAGCATGATTCGCAAAATACCAGTTCCTGAATTATCACAATTCTTTGCATAAATAGCAATTTTTATTTTTAAATATTAAACAATCCCCGTTAAATATTACGATGTTTAAAATGTCTCCTAATAATTTTACTCATATAGGTTTGACTGGTTTGACAATTAAGGGATCGAACTACGAGTAGGTATCGTAAACAACTATGTACGAACATTTTACAAAGCAAAAGACATCTATGACGTCTTGCTGAAAATTAAAAGAATAGCAGTAGTTTCTATCCTTTTCAATTTATGTATAAATGTTTAAATATTAACTGATCTGATAAATTATGTTTAAAATATACAGCAGTAAAGTTTATTTTCCTAGTGTGTTGCATATTTTTGTACACTTAGAATGCTTAGATACCATTGGCGAGACGACTGTTACCATATTTATGGCGCTTTGACTGAAACGATCTAACATATATGACATTTTAAACGTTATCTATATGACATTTTTTTTATATGTACTTAATTTTTTTTTATATGTATGCGGTATCCCGCACACAGCAGGGTAGGCATAGGTAAAACGACACGGACAAGTGAGTATCATGTCCGATTGCGGGTTATGCCATCCATTGTAGATTCATATTTTACTAGTCTCAAATAAATATTTGCACACAGTTTTTAAGTATTTTTTTATTGACACAGACATGGTAAAAGAGGGTTCGGGTCACCGATGGTAAGTGATCACCGCCGCCCACGACCCCATGCATCACCAGAGAGCTACAGGTGCGTTGCCGGCCGCTAAGGTGGAGATAGACGCGCTTTTTGAACGTACCCATGTCGCATAGACCTGGAAACACTGCCGCGGGTAGGCCATTCCAGTTCCGTTGCGCGTGGAAGGAAGTTCCTACGAAACCACAGTAGTGGATGGAGTACAACGTATCCAAATGGTGTAGACATGTAGGTTAGGATTAAATAAATAAAACAACAAATATAATTTAGTATTTTATGTGAAACAAAATAATTACGCTATATATTTATTGCACGCGACTCCGACTCACACACGCTTGAGCAATGGCCGCTCACCACTTCCGGACAGACTATATATATATATATATATATATATATATATATATATATATATATATATATATATATATATAAGAATAAATGAAGTTACTACAATATTTTTCTTTTTTTGTTAGGTTCCATTATTATGATTTCAGTATATTAATTTTCTAGACAAAAAGTTTAAAAATTCATCATTTATAAATGAAAATGAGCTTTTTTATACTATATATATATATATATATATATATATATATATATATATATATATATATACCTAACCTAACAACCTAACAAAAAAAGAAAAATATTGTAGTAACTTCATTTTCATTATGACGGACTTTTTTAAAATGAGAATAAAGAAATATAATAATTCTTTTTTTATTAATCTGTAGTTATTAAAAAAAATGTTGATGGTATGATACAAAAGCATATTTATGGCCATGATACGCCATTTTTAAAGTAATATATTTATAAAGATTGTAAACTGAAAATATTATTTAATCAGATCATTTAATATTTTTATTTTAAGACTAAGTTGATTACAAGATGGCGTTCATTTCGTCCAGACAGAAAAAAATATTATTGAATATTATAGTTTCATGTCATGAATTGAATGCTTCATTCCTGTAAACAACAATACCTACATTCTTTTAGTATTGTTGATATCTAAGTGGTTAATTTAGTATAACAAAAATGTTTTAAATAATCAAAAATTCTAATGAAAGGAGCCGCCATCTTGTATCAATTTACATAAGTCAATAGAAAATTATGTGTCATATGATTTATTCAGCAAATAAAATATAATAATAAATGTAATCTAAAACATTTAAAATGTATATAAAATTTCAAAATCTATAAAAATGTGTGGAAATATATTTTTTTAATTAGTTTTACAAATGATTTTAATGCTGCATCTAAAAAAAATAACAAATCAAATCAGCTTCACGCTGTATCCCGCACACAGCAGGGTAGACAGAAGGAACCTAGTGTTAAGACACTTCATTCCCCACTCTCTGCCGAAGTCTGGAGGGATTGCGTGTTGAATGGCAGAACTCAACGCCGCGTTTTGCCTCGACACCAAAGCAAAGAAATGAAAATATAAACGTAAATAAACATTTCACTTGCTCAAGTGGGGATCGAGCCAACAACCGTCGCATGAATGACACCCCGTGTGCTGCTTGTGAAATGTAAAATTTTTATTCAATCAAAATAAAAACGAATACTATTTTTTCATAAAAAAAAATATATTCCCGTAACACAACCGAGCATAAAAAAAAACTTGCATTCTAGAATCAACTCTATTTTAAATACTTTTAATGCAACACATGATATATTAAACTAATTCGTGTTTAATGACAATAATGGCAAGACTAAACAACAAATACAAAAAGAACATTATTTTTTCCAAGACTGATAATATTAAAAAAAAAACAACAAAAAAATAAGATTAAAAAAAGGTCTAAACACGAATTGATTTAAATTATAATATATGTTAAACATATACATATAATGATTATTTTATACGAGTATATATAGTACTGTCGATGACCAGTGGCCTCACTGAAGTTAGGTTTTCTTTTTGCATTCTACACTCGCGGTCGGGAACAAAATAATCAAAAGTAAGAAAAATCCCAACATAAGATCTCCACATATATCTACAGCTACATTCAGGGCGGCCACGACTCGCCGACCGTGCTGTATGCCACTTTATATATATATATATTTATATATATATACAGGCATGAGATTCCGACTTCCACCTCCAAAATGACGTCACTACAGAGGTCAATAAGTTCGTTCATTGAGAGACTTTTGACCAAAATGCACAGGACTGGATGAAAATTGAAAAAGAAAATATATAATTTTAATAAGTTTTGAGAAATTTAGGCATTAACAGCGGCGGTAAAATATTTTTGTCCTACCATTGTGATTTAAAGTGAACATGAATATAATTTTACAAAATGTATATAATTCCCAATTTCTATGTTCTAATACCGTTCACCGTAATTTTACGGCTTCTAGTAGTTTTCTATTACAAATAACTCAGTTATCGACTTTTCTTCAAAAGATAATCTCTCCAGTTCTGAACATTTCAGTCATATTTCAATTAACAATTGAAAACATATCAAAGTAACACTATCTATATAATAATTAATTATATGCAGCTCATTTGGAACCACACTGCACAACATTTTATATATCTATATTTTCCACATATATCGAGTAAGAGCGGGATGGCAATATATAAACGTATTTTGTTTTAAATTTAATTATTCTATTTATTTTAGTTTCACGCTGTATCCATTTAAAGTAGGGTACAGAGATAAACAAGTTTTAAGACACTCCCCCAAGCCTCTCAACTTAGAAACACTATGTAACGAGTGTCGGAATTCAACACCGCGCTTTGTCCTGTTACGGGAGCGAAGGAATGATAATAAATTGTTCCCCTAGTATCCCATTTAATCTGATATAGTAAATGCTGTACAGATAATGATTAAATTTAACTACATATTACAGATAATCAAAATTGCTAACACATCCACACGCCACGTACAACCATTTTTCGTTACACTTTTTTTCCTTCAATTTTATTAACATATAACTAATGTGTTGAATTTTGTGCTATTTGTGCGTTTTTCAATTTATTAAAAAAAAGTTAAGATACACTTTAGAAATTGTTTCGAGAATTGCTACTTTGCTAAGTTATAACTAAGCAAGGTAACAGTTGTCTATTTTATAAAATAGCAAATAACAATAAGAATGATTTTTGAAATACTTTTTATATTTTTGAAGAATTTCAAAATAATTTTATTTACAGGTAATAAATATATTTTAAAAAAGATTTTACACATGATTCTCATACAATAAACAATTTAAAAATCCAAATAAATACCATAAGCAAAAAGCTCTTTAATATTATTGTACATAAACGCAAAAAACGCACAAACACACAAAACTCGATAGAATTAGTCGTATGTATGTAATACTACTGCGCAGACTTCATCTCGGCCACGAGCCGTGTTTGTCGCTTGAATCATCAACTTCAGTTTGAGGGTGGAACTTCATTTTGACACTTTAGTTAATGGAATTTTAAATTCATTTGAAACTTGAAATTTTATTTTAAAATTAAATTCTTATACAAATTTTACATACTTTTTTATTAAGATATATAATATAGAGATATAGAAACATGTTCATTTTTTTATCTGTAATGACTTCATTATAGGTTATAAAAATAAAAAAACAATCATAATGGTTGTATAATTGATTGTTCTTTGTTACAAAACACACCTGACTCTAAAAGAAAACAAAATTCCAAATTTTAATTTGAAAAATTAAAATAGAGAATACCCAAGCAACAAGTCCTATAGGAGTGCTTATAGAAATTTGAATTGAATTGAAAATTGAACGTTCGCCGCTATGAGAGCGCGACCGACCACAAACGACGAACACGGCTTGAACACATCACAGTCAATATCGGTCCGACGGCCGCCGACCGCGACACCTTTATTTGTGGGACTTTTTATTATTAATTAATATGCTGTTACTATTTTATAAATACGGCTGTTGGTACTAAATTAAGAATTATATATAACTAGATTCGAACCTGCAACTATCAAAAAAGATATAATATACGTTACGCGTTGGTTAGTTTGAACGGACTAATCTCAGGAACAAGTGGTTCGAAAAATTATTTTTGTGTTTGTGTATGTATGTATTCTAGGATAGTCAATTTAATGAAAAAATATATAACATCACTTCAGTTACCACATTTGAACATGGCTTTAAAATTGCAGGATTATATATATGAAATTGATTTTATATATTAGAAGATCTGTACAAATTTCGGATATATTTTTTAGAGTACAGGTTCAATTCTGCCATATTTTTTTGTACAGATAGAAAAAACATAACAATATTACAAACATATCGTGATTTAGAACCGACAGCCGTTAGAGTCGCCATTTTCTGCAATAATAATCATTAACAATACTTTAATAGGAAATTATCTAAGATATGCATCATAGAGTATTACTGACGTTATATAGACTGTTTAGTTTTAGTGAGGTTTTTTTTGTTTAACCAACTATATACAGTCAAAACTTTTCTTCTTATTTAAATATAAATAAAAAGTATCATTTTAAACTTACATATTAACTTAAAGAGATTACAATGATCCATAAAAAAATTACATTACGAATTCCAAACAGCCCATATAACAAAAAAAAATACTTAGTAAGAAACATTTATAGAAAAAAATCCTATTTTCTTAAATAGCATCATTACAGGAAACGACGATACAGACGTACAGACATACATTTAGGTATATTCCATACATTTAATAGGTAAACATGTATTGTAGTTAGGTTTAATGAGATTCATCAAGTCCCCAGCGGCTCAGTGGCGTCCGTCGGTAACGTGTCCGATGCCGCTAATGCGACCCTTCGGTAATTAACGCCACCTAGAAAGGATATATTACATAAATAAATCGACCCCACAACCGTCGCGTTTATGGTGGCACGCTAGTGTGTTGTTGTGCCATGGCGGCAACGAACATTAAAAATATTACAATTACTTAAATTACCTTAGTGGTAAGAAAATATAAAATCTATTAAGTAATTTAATGTGTGTAATGAAATTTACCGTGTGTGTGTGCAAATTTGTGGTATACTTTGTATCTACACAGTCAGTGTAACAAGCATTCATCCATCCTCATAAAGTATATGTGGGCGTGAATGCGTCTGCGTGTGTGTGTGTGCATGTGTACTCACAGCACTTGGTGCGGCTGTATGGCGGCGAGGTGCGCGGGCGAAGGTGGCACACCGGGCGGCGCAGGTGGCAGCAGCGTCTGCGCGAGCCCCTCGAAGCGGCCGCCCGCCTCGAACCCGTTCTGGATACATACACATAATACATCATTGTGATTGTTTTATGTAATCAATCTCCCGTGCGGTGTCCCGCACATGGCAAGATAGACAGAGAGAACCGAATGTTTAGACACTCCATTAAGACGCTACTGTGGGATCACTTTCCGCCAAATTATTATATTATATTCGTTGTTTATTATTTCATTAATTAGGAACAAGTAGCCTAAGGCGGCTCGAAGGTCCAATTCAAATTGTCCAAATTGTATTTCTGTATTCTACATTTATTGTTTTGAGAAACAGGTAACTTTAGAAGAGGCCTGTAAATGCGACAATTTGTGGTTTTGATTCCCACTCGAGGAAATTAAATAATTTAATATTTTAATTTCTTCGCCCTGGTGTTGAGTTCCCGCACTTAACACGCAATGCCTCAGCCAGAAAAGTATGGACAAAATATTACAATTTTGGTGTTATTATTTTGGGGTAATTCTCTTAGTCTTTCTAATAGTTTGTAACTGCTAAATTAGTACTAGCTGTCCCGGCAAACTTCGTACCGCCTAACAGTCATTCTTTTTCAAATATTAACTTCTTGAAAACGTTAAATAGTTATATCTCTTCATCTTCATCATCTTTTGATAGAGTGAAGCGATTACAATGAAATAAAACTAAAACCTACTTTGAGTTACTTGCAATTTTTTTTGTATGAATGTTGTTTATATTTGTTGTGTACTTTTACGTGATAAGCAGACAAAAATTCTAAAAATGCTGGAAATGGATTCTGTTAGTTATCCTTTAACACCTGGCTAATGTTTTTCAAAATATTTTTAATGTACATATACGACTTTTCTACAGATTTATTATAATTATCGATTACTGATTCACACTAGAAGCGCCGCAGATTGAGACCCCCTGGAACCTCCGCCGTGACAAATTTGTCCCAATCTACACAAATATTTTTTGGTTTTGTTATAAGACCGTGACAACTTACTGAATGACTCCTACAAAATTATAAGTTGTTGAAATTAGTGAATATTGCCATTAGATAAAGTAATGTATTAATAATGTTCTACATCAGTGCATTTATTACAGACATATGTGGTACTGCACAGATGATTTATAATTTGAGCATTTTAACTTTACTTACAGCGTTGAGTTTCATCACACAACACGCAATGCCTCCATGATTGGACGGGAAATGCCAGCGGAGTGCTTAAGACCAGGTTCCCAGGTTCCCTTTACCTCCCCTTGACCATATTTGGCTGATTCAGAGCTCATGAAGTGGGTGAATTTGCAGGGGCACTTAGGAGGAAAAGTTCTACGTCAATAGTTATGTTTGTTTCTGAAATGTAAAAAGTGGACAAACGCGAGTTGAGCTCGCCCACTGAGGGTTCCGTACAGAAATTGGGGGTCTCGAGCGAGACCTAAGTCGCTGTGATTGTATTACATAAAGTAGTTTGTAACAGAAAAAATCTGACCGTCCACGGTGTTCGTATGAAAAAGATCACATCAACAGCAGAAAGGGAAAAAATTCGTTTCAAATCGAACATTTTATCGCTGTAGACGAAGATAGCACCTAGAACCATGTCATTTTAAAAGATGATAAAGGACTTGCAGCCTATAAAAGACGCACTGGTCATTATTTAACTGATAATATAAAAGGTACAATAATAACCGCATTTATACTGAAAGCTCTAAAGAAGCTTCCCAATTGGTCAACACTCAGACTCAATATAGTACAACTATCGTATTGGTTCGGTGGGGTGTTAGCTATGAAGGAGCGACTGAGCCATATTTTTTTGAAAAAGGTATCAAAACATCGAAACAATAATTCTTCAGATTTTTAAGCCCCTTAACATCACCATGTTCAGGAACCAAGAATAGTCCTTTCAGCAAGACTCGGCGATGGTCATAAAGGTCGATTCACCGAACCTTGTTTAGAAACGAATGTTCCTGACTTCATCAAAACTGAGGAGTAACTGTCATCTAGTCCTGATCTTAAGCAATTGGATTATGATACCTAGTTAGTTTTGGAGAGTAAGGCGGAAGCCTAAACGCCATGAGTGCGTGCTGTTATTGATAACTGGCCTCGAGGTACAAAGGACTGTATTGCAGCCACTGGAGGGAAATCACTTCGAAAATGCTTTTTTTATATTTTTAAAGATTTTATATTAAAGTTTTATAAATAAAATTTTTTTTCAAATCAAATCAGCTTGTATCACGTACACAGCAGGGTAGGCAGAGGAAGCCTCGTATGAAAACACTCCGTTCCCCATTCGCTGCCGAATTCTGGAGGCATTGAGTGTTGAAAGGCAGAAATCAACGCCGCGCTTTGCCTCGGCACCAGAAGAAACGGAAATATAAACGTAAGTAAATATTACACTTCCTCGAGTGGAGATCGAACCTACAACCGCCACGGCCTCTAAAAAAATGTTTTTATTTGTAACAAACAATATTTATAAGACAAGTATATACAAAGACTTACAGGTATCATAATAGTGGGTCTCAAGGGCTGTATGGACGGCTGCACGGCCGTTGGGTAGTATGGGTAGTACTGTACCGGGTAGCCGATGTATCCGGGATAGCCAGCTGCGGCTGCGTACATTGCGGCCGCTGGACTGTACATCTGCTATGAGGTATAAAAACTTTCTTCACTATAAGGTCATGTATTTTCTTCTTTTTTTTATTTTTCGCATTAGATACGTACAATTGCAAATTGACAGAAGTTTGTGTAACTTTAATAATATATGTTTTACATAAGTCTAGTAAATTAACACTAGTTACGTAATGGGAAGTTATCAGTGTAGAACAATTATATTTTATAATTGGTCTCATATTTGTGACCAACTGTTTTCGCTATTCTAAAAAATTATGCTAAATGGAGAAATAAGTAAAACTACAATACATCGAATCGAAGTTCCATCGACAACCTTTACATCAAAAACAGACACGCTTACTAACTTCATAGTAATAAAAACTAAATGAGATTACTTACAGGCAACTGCTGACTAAGAGCGGGTATGGCCTGGTGGTGCTGCAGCTGGTCGTAGGGCGGCGGCGCGTACACGCCGCCCGCCCCCGCACCCGCCCCTCCGAACGTCACGCCGTAGGGCGACCCGCCAGCGACTACAATTTGCGCTTCGTTTTTTATATTATTTGATTTTATTATTTTTCTTTTAATAAATATACTACTTAAATATACGTAATTAACGTGTACATGTTACCGTTAGATTATAAAACCATTAGTTCATAATATTACTCGGGTGATTATAAACCATCGAAAAATTGGAAGCTCTCTAAGCGACGGCCGTTTCTACAGCAAAATCGACCAAAATACCTTGTGGCTATAGAGCTAAGAATTTTAAAAGGTGTCAATATGGTAAATGTAATTCCATCCATCTAAATACATATTAAAAGTACATTATCATCTAAATAAAATATCAAATATTAGCTTTATAATAAAGAGGGAGCCCGAAAGCAGCCAGACCTTCGTTCTATTATAACTCCTTAAATTTCCTGTGCATGCACACCCAACGCCGTTAAGTACTATTAGGGAATATGAAGTTTTGGTGATGGTTACTTTGGAAGCTACTATATAAGTAAGGTGACTTTAATATATAACTAACTTTATTATATTTCTTTGGGGATATTATTAGACATGATGTATACAATAGCCCGGCACTGCCTGACACCTCAGGTTTTATGACGTAACAAAGGTCTGAAATGGTTTGGCTCTGGGTCTATTAATTTTACGAGAGTTCACAAAAAGTATTAAAATTATTATTTTTAATCTTGCGCAAGTCATAATTGCTAATATTGTATTAAAACGTCAAATACTATATCTTGACTAAGCTACCATTTGGGAATTTCGATTTTTTGTGTAAAAATATTGCGCACCTGTACATTTTGGTGAAATTTAATAATTAAAGTGTATAGGGCGAAAATATGCATTTTCACAAATACACTTCTATATGATATGTGTCATCTCAGCAATCTCACGGAGCTTCACTTTACGATCTTTCATTATAATTTTTGTCACTTCACTCACATTTTCCGGTGTAACAGCTTCCACAGGTCTACCCGAGCGTTCCGCGTCATTTGTGT
>DWGR01004003.1:0-11568 GCA_018247715.1 Heliconius burneyi | reverse complement strand
TTTCCTCGAGTGTGAATCGAACCCATTGCCTCGTTACCAGAGCTGGGATGTTTAGAGACGATATAAAACCATAACCACTTATACCTTACATTTGTAACATGAAACTTCATATTATTATGAACGTAAACATGCAAAGTTTTTGATTGTTTTTGTGAAAATTATAGAAAACTATTGTGAAAATTATATATAACTGTATATATGAGTCCTTGAAACTCAGTGAAGATTCAATTATATATTATTTAGTACCAAATTCGCAATTTAACCTATTTATAAAATCAACTAAAAGAAAAGAACGTTGGTACAGCCTTGTGAAGTGCTTTTTGAGACATCTTCACTTTTTGTCATATTTAAAGAACTACGTGTTTATCTTTGGACTAACTAGTTAAAACTTGCCACAGTAAATATTCCGTTGTTTAAATTCGACGCAATTATTTAGGGACTCTGTTTATGTATACTAATTTTAACGTTTCGTAAATAAAAAAAAACTTGTTTCGAAATAATGGAAATAAGGTAAAAAATTATTTATTAAAAAATAGATTTTTGAAACTTAATACCTATAGTAATTTTTCCCTTCTGTTACGAAGTTCTTCTATCCTATATAGTATTATTATTATAAGATCCTACTAGTCAGGATCTGGCTTAGCTAGCAGCCATGTCCTTTAGAACGAGAAAACTGTTATAATAACACATGCTATAAAACTAATGTTTGATCTACAATAGTGCGATGTAGACCAAAAAATAAAATATAAATGTATATCGTGTAAATTTAGTATTTTGCTTTAGCTGATTCTTTTAATAGATTCAATCTAAGTACTCTTAAACTTTAATCGGAAAGTTAATTTAAGACTATTGTTATGCCTTTTATCATATTTGTTTTTGTAGTTTGTCTAATTAAAAACAATTACAATTTCGGAAAGCACAGAAGTTATGTATTTAGAACTCCATCTAATTCGAAAGACATATTAAATTAACAAAAGCACACATACTTATATTTAAATTCATTTGATATATCAAATATTTTTATATTCAATGCTGGGTGCATCCGGCGACAGCGGCAAGATGTACGCATAGGCCTTGTAGGCTATACCTATCCTGCGTTTAGTCCTGCGAACTGCGTTCAGATTACAAGGGGAAGTCGATAGCTCCACGCATGCGCAGTACAGCCTCAAATATCAGACGAGATAACACGTAGAACCTTTATTCTATCAACATAAGGTTTAAATTAACCAACCACCTATAGGGGACAAAGAAGAGCTTCAAGGATAGGATAATTTATCTCTATTGAGCTTTCACTAAGTTATAAAGTCTCTTTCTGTGGAAAACTCACTTGTGGGTTTGAAAATGACTCGCACTATTAATGACTTTAAATCTTTCTGTGGTCGCTAGTCTTGAGGGGCTGTGGAACGTTTTTCGTAATATTTAAATTTAAGTAGATAATTTAAATTAAATATTTAATTTTTACAATGTAATATGTAATATACATTTAGATATACATATGTATATGTGTGGGGTAAATGAAAAAAACATTATTCATTAATTAAAAAGTAATAATATAACATTTTTTTTAATTGTAGATTTATTTGAATCCTTAAAGTCTTATTAAGCTGTTGGCTTTGCAACTATGAAATATTAAAAAAAAAACATTTTTATAAAAATAAAACCAGCTAACCCGTGTAATAACAAAACCCGCACTGCACCCAAATCTCAGTAGAAGATTGAAGCCAGTAACTATTTGGATTAAAAATTCCCAAATAAAGGACTGTCGTTTTTCGACGTCCCAATTTATTTCTTCCATAGCAGATATTACAAAGTTTATCGACAGTTGCAGCTGGACGCAAGCCATACGTTTGAAACGTTAAGTCAAAAATCTTTCATTTATGAGATTTTTAAAGCTTACGTTGATATTTTGTAATACTAGAAAACTTGTAAGGAATTTTATTTTGTGTTTGTGAATGCTTCTTTACCTGTTCAGCAAGAATTGGAACAACGATATATTTTATTAATAATAAAATATATCGTTGTTCCAATTCGAACAAACTGATCATCAGTTTTTAGCGTAGCTGATTTTAAAGTGAAATTTTTAACTATAATCTATATCAATACAAAAATTAAAAATTACTTAATTGAAATTATTTTAAATAATTTCAAGGAATAAAACAATTCCACTTTTATTAAACACCATGTTAGTGTTAACTATGTTATATAACTATAGTAGTGAATTGTCTGATGGCACACGCGATGATTGTGGGCTCGAATCCATTCCCAAGAATGTTATTATATTTAATACATTTTTAGTACACAATGATTAACATTAATGAAGCCGTCGTGGCGCAGCGGCACAAGGGTGTGACTGTCACGCGAGGGTTGTGGGTTCGATGCCCACTCGAGGAAGTGAATTTATGTACGTTTATATTTCCATTTCATGACTCTGGCGTCGAGGTAAAGGGCGGCGTTGAGTTCTGCCACTCAACACGCAATGCCTCCGGAATTCGTCAGAAAGTGGGGAACGGATTGTCTTAAAACTGGGTTCCCTCTGCCTACCCTGCTGTGAGCGGGATACAGCATGAAGCTGAAAAAAAGAAAAGTTGATTGTTTGACCCTAATATGACATTATAATTAAAGAGAGACGCATTTTATTTTCTATTATATCTTTATATAGTTACCTAGAGGGTATCAGCGTGTAATCTGTTTATATTTACATAAGAATATGTTTATAAAATGACATCTTGTTGGCGTCTGAAAATAAGAGATAGGGTATAGGTACTCATGTATAAATTTTTATTTATTTTTCTTTGCAATCGTGCTCTTGCAAAATAACTATTAATAGAATTTCAGCTTATCTGTTTATGCTTGCAATTTGTATGAACGTGAGTAACGTGGCGTAAGAGCTGTTGCACTTAATTGGATGCGGTTTTCACAGCTGTATTGATGGAAGTGTAACCTAACGCATTATGTTCTGTCTTGGTACGCTGCCAAGAAACCAAATTATATGCAAGCTATGGTGCCGTGGTGGGTACTAGACACATACGTACTAAATTTACAAAATACTTAGAGAAATTTCATATAATTACAAGAAGGAACGTACGTATGCCATAAATATTTTCTTAACAGAAAACACCTAAAGAATATTATTTCTCAGTATAAAGTTTGGAAGAAACGATGAGGTGCGAGTCGGACTTACTGAGGTTAAGAAATTCATGATTATAGGTTAACTGAAAGTATAACTTAAAAAGGTTGAAAAACTTAAGTTTGTAGACTAAAACACTAAGTTTGTGCAGAAATTTATGCATTTTTTTTAACTTCACGCGGTATTCCTAGCGAGGTACCCAGAGAGAATAGAACGCCGAAATCTTCGGTTTCTGCATGCTTTTACGCCTCCACTGTCAATAACATATTCATACATACCCTCCGGAGTGTCCTCGTCGTCTTTAGATGACTTTCCTCCAGTATCATCGATATGATATGCTCTTATCAGTTACTCTTATTTAATAAACCTTATTTCTTTATTAATTCTCCTGAACAGGTTCTTCTTCATTCATGTCACACCATTCTGTATATGTCTTCTTTGAATGGGTTTTGAGTCGAATCGAATTCACATAGTCAAATTACTTTATAAGTCTATATTTACATTTATAATGCATGTTGTTGCAACACATATTTTATACACTATTGGTAAGTTTATAGATAGCAACGAGTGCATCTGGACGCAGGCCAGCGACCAGACGCTGAGCCAAGTTTAAACAAATGTAGATAATTTTTTACTGTTAAATATAGAATGGACCGTGTGTAATATTATTTAAGATTATGTAGTGCTAATTTATTATGAATTAGCTGTCGTGGTACCGTTGAAACATCAACTAAACGCATATTTAATATTAATTCTTCAGAAAACAATATTATCACAGTACAAATATTTCACAGTCTAGTTAAAAGACACAAAGTTAGAATCCGCCATCTAAAAAGTAATGAGGCTATCGTGGCGCAGCAGCACAGCGCATGACTGCAAACGCAACGGTTGTGGATGCGATTCACACTCGGAGGAACGAAGGATTTTCATTTATTCGCTCTAGTTCTTTCAAATTCGCTAGGCTTGCAATAGTTACAGACAAAAAATTAAAACAAATACGTATGAAGTGTATGTAAATAAAGCAATTTCAAATTAGAAACTGTTTCATTCGTACTAACAAAATTCTACTTTGTATGTACAATACAAGCTAAAATAAACTAATGCACATGTGTAATTGAAACGTTATGTACAAAAGTTTTCAATATCGTGAGGTTTATCCTATAAGTAAATAACTTGACTTTGATTACACATTTATATTATTAAAACTGTTGCTATTTTATCATTTAGTTTACATAACTAGGTATGTTTTAATTACAATTCAATTAGAATTAATCTTTTTTTTTTATGGTAAAAGGACAAGGCAAACGAGCGTTCGGGTCACCTAAAGGTAAGTGATCCCCGCCGCCCACGACCCCGTGCAACACCAGAGGAGTTACAGGTGCGTTGCCGGCCTTTGAGGTGGAGGTAGACGCGCTTTTTGAAGGTACCCATATCATATCGACCTGGAAACACTGCTGCGGGTAGGCCATTCCACAGATCCGTGGCTCGTGGAAGGAAGGAAAAGCTTAATCTAAACTGAAATCGTAACCAACATAACGTATACGAAAGAAAACTCAAAAATAGTTTTTCAAGCTATGTATTATTAGCATATTTCAAAATATTGAAACAATGTAAAGTTTCATTATTAAACGCGAACTAACTATACCAATATAAGAACATTCCTAAATAAGCCACTAGGAAGCTGCCAACATCTTCTGAAGGATCTGGCAAAGATTTGAATTTTAGATGCCAAAACTAGTTTAAATAAATATGCTTTATTAGATGAAAGTAAATCTGAACGTACTATTTTTGGAAATATTATAATATGTTTATTGATAATTGTAAATAATTTACATTGAATTTCTACTAAATACTGTACCTACCAATATACAATATACGTATGACGAGCCATTTAGATAAATGGCATACAAATTTCTTGTATAAAGACTATGCACTATAATGAATTATCATCGCCATAGGGTAATTCTGTAAAACGTTAAGTTAATCAAGCAACCTCTCACCATGTCTCCGAGCCCTACCTGCCTTACGTACCTTTTATAAGACAAACAAAACGAACAAAAATTTTCTCATTGAAAAATTGAATGTTGAAAAAAGAAACTACTTATCTTCTTTTTCTTCATCTTGCAGTGACTAAGCAATTTTTAGCACAAGACCACGAGTAGGTAATTACGTATAGAGGATTTCCTTTTCCGTTTTAAGAATGACGACTTCATCCTATTTTATATCGAAGTTAATTTTGAAAAAGAGAAGTATAGAGGGGACCATCGTGGTTTGGTGGCACAAGGGTGTGACTCGAGTAAGATAGTACGCGGTAGTTGTAGGTTCTATTCCCGTTCGGGGAAATGATATATTTAATATTTTCTCGCTCTGGTAACGAGACAAAGCGTGCCGTTAAGTTCCGCCACTCTACAATGTCTTCAGAATTCGGCGGAAAGTGGGGAACGGAGTGTCATAACACTCGGTGCCCTATGCCCACGCTGGGCATAGGGCACCGAGCCGAGTTACATGCGAAATACAGCGTGAGGCTGAATAAGAAGAAAATTAATAAAACTAATAAAAAGTATAACAAATCAGCTGAAATTAATATAAAAAATCGATATCTATCTTTAAAATTTTACCACTGCATTACTTTTAAAGAAAGAGTCTAAAAACACCTATAATGGACTTACTGCAGTTATAAATAAAGAGGTGGCGCATATAAGTAAGCGTTGAGTAAGGTCAGTCTCGTAAGGAGTTAGTTTATGGTTTCGTTCAAAGTTTAAAACAACTGTAGCGAGCGTTCTAAGTGGATTAAATGTTACTTAAGACTTTATTATTATTATATTTACTTTTACTTTATTAATGAATAACAAAATAATTGAAAATAAAAAAAGAGGCCGTCGTGACGCAGCGGCAGCAGTGTGTGAGTATAACGCGACGCTTGTGGGTTCGATTCTTTCGCTCTAGTGTCGAAGCAATGCGCGGCGGCGAGTATGCCACTCAACACGTAATGTCCCCATAATTCGGCAGAAAGTGGAGATGGGAAACGGAGTGTCTTAACACTTAGTTTCCCTCTAAGTACCCTGCTGCGTGCGGGATAGAGTGAATCTGATTTCATTTAAAAAAAACTATTTTAATTCACATTCAAAAGCTCCATCATATCATAGAGCAGAATTAGTTGACAATAATGAATAGTGCCCGCTATCTTAGTTTTAGAATATTTCTTAAGATACAGAATTCTTAAACTAAGTACAAATTTAAGGTTCGTAAGTAGCAAGCATTACCTCTAAACGGCCAAAGAGGGAAAACTGAGATATTTATATATTTGAACTAAATATAAATCTTGTATATTTAAGACCTTTTACTGTATGTCGTATAGCCGTGAGGCCAGTCGCGGTGCAGGGGCACAAACTGAGCTGCAAAATCGACTGGTTACGGGTTCGATGCCCACTCGAGGAAAGGAATCATTTATTTATACTTATATTTCAACGCTCTGGTGTAGAGACAAAGCGCGGCGTCGAGTTCTGCCACTCAACTTGCAGTGCCTCCAGAATTCGGCGGAAAGTGGGAAGGCGAAATTCGGTGAAGTTTCTGAACACGAGGTTCCCTCTGCCTACTCTGCTGTGTGCGGGATACAGTGTGAAGCTGTATAGCCGAAAACTTATCAATAAACTCTGGTACAGTATAAAATAATTTAGAAAAACTAAAAAAGATACAATTTCTACGAAACAAACGCAAATATTTAATTAGTACGTTCTAGGCCGGTAAGATGCAGTGGTGCATCGATCGCGACCTACTTGCAGGTCAACTGCCGTGCACCTTTAACCCCACCCACCCCAGGGTTGGAGCTTGATAGATTTAATGAATAACTTTCCTAATTTGCGCCCTGGTTTCACTTAAGGGTATAATAAATTTATAAGCGTATCAAAATTAAATCGGCTTCACGCTGTATCCCGCATACAGCGGGATGTGCAGATGAAACCTAGTGTCTCTCTCCGATCCCCACTTTCCCCCGAATTCCATTCCTATCGAATAGATAGCGTTACAAAAAACATTTATATATTTTATGGTCTTGCATTTAGAAAATGTACTGATAAGTTCAAAACAGAAATGCTATAATAGGAACGGAGTCTTAACGCTAGGTTCCCAAGTTCCCTCTGCCTACTTTGCTAGGCGCGGGATTCAACGTAAAGCTAAAAATTTTAAAATCGAAATACTCATATACTTCTACATATTTAATGCGAAACCACTTTCATAGTCAACCCTAGAGAAACCACAGATTTCTTTGAAGTTATAGTTATTAAAGTTGTTGTTTCTCCACACGCCTTCTAGTTTATTTGAATGTTATTCCTTAATAAAAAGTAATAAAAATTATGTATATATTAGAACTCCACTTAAAATATTGAATACCATCCAAGTAGTAGTATGTATTAAAAAATATTAGTGTACGTTACTTTCTCAGCTTAAAGGTTCCAGTCCATTGGACGGCCGAGCAAGCCGAGGTTAGAGTCCCTCAGGGGGCGCCCTTACAGTCGTCGACATACTCACAGGCAGCCAATTAGTGCTTGCATTTCTTCAGGGTCAGAGTACCCTCTTCCCTACCTAACCAGTGTCGCTGTAAAAGCCATTAGGGCCAAAAGGTTGAAGGTTCAATTCCCATTTATTTCTTACACTAACACATCGTTCAATAACGTGTGTGACTAACTAATTAAAACAAAAAAAAACAAAAAAAATTTTTTTGCCGAAATTTTTTTCATGCCGAAATCGTTTTTATTCATCAACATAGTCCCCTTTTAGAGAGATACAATCATTCCAACGCTTTTCCAATCTTTCAATACCGCCTTTGTAGAACGATTTTTCTTTGCCTTCAAAATAGGCTTCAGATTCAGCGATGACTTCCTCATTTGAGGCAAATCTCTTACCACGGAGCATCCTTTTGAGATATGCGAAGAGCCAGTAGTCGCTGGGGGCCAGATCTAGAGAATACGATGGATGCGGCAGCAATTCGTAGCCCAATTCATGCATTTTTGCCATCGTTTTCATCGACTTGTGACACGGTGCATTGTCTTGGTGAAACAGCACTTTTTTCTTCTTCAAATGGGTCCTCTTTTCAGCGATTTCATCCTTCAAACGCTCCAACAAGGCTATATAATAATCGCTGTTGATGGTCTGACCCTTTTCGAGGATATCAACGAATATTATACCGTGAGCATCCCAAAATACACAGGCCATAAGCTTGCCAGCCGATGTTTGTGCCTTTGGACGCTTTGGCCGGCTTTCACCGGTTGCATGCCACTCAGCAGACTGCCGATTGGACTCCGGAGTGTAATGGTGGATCCATGTTTCATCCATTATGATGTACCGACGCGTAAACTCCGATTTGTTACGCTTAAAAATTTGCAAACAAGCCTTTGAATCATCGATTCGATGTTGTTTTTGCTCCGGTGTGAGCAAACGCGGCACCCATTTGGAAAACACCTTTTTCATACCCAAATGTTCGTGTATTATGGTGTGTACACTGCCTGCTGATATCTTTAGGATGTCAGCTATCTCGAGCAACTTCACTTTGCGATCGCCCATAATAATTTTCAGTGTTTTTTCAACGTTTTCCGGAATAACAGCGTCATTTGGCCGTCCAGTAGATGGAATGTCATCGGTGTCTGTACGACCACGTTTGAATTCGGCATACCAATAACAAATGGTTCTTTTTGATGGAGCAGAGTCCGAATAATGTTTTTCAAGCCATTCCTGGCATTGAACAGTATTTTTTTTCATTAAAAAGCAATGAAAAATCAACACACACATTATTGAACGAAGTTATATTTCCATTACTATAAAAAGAATGAGGGTAATAATATTGGCGTATTTCTTTCTGAATTAAAAATTAATTTTATCTTAAAAAGAAAAGTTGTTCAAGTTTATTTCAATGGAAAGCGGCCAATCACAGGAGTTCACGTTTGTATGTTAGTATGGGAGCACCTCTATAGATATAATATTTATTTTATTGTTTTTTAGTATTTGTTGTTAAATTGTAATACTTTTTTAAGGTTTGACATTTTAATAATTACTAGTTATTTTTTACTTCACAATAAAAGGGTCTGCGGTGTTAAAAGAAAATAAAAATAAACATTTAATAAAGGTCAATAAAAGCAGTCGGCCATTAAGCTTGATACTTTGTATAATATATTTTGTCATCATAATTATGTTATAAAAC
This sequence comes from Heliconius burneyi, assembly GCA_018247715.1. Classification (NCBI taxonomy): domain Eukaryota; kingdom Metazoa; phylum Arthropoda; class Insecta; order Lepidoptera; family Nymphalidae; genus Heliconius; species Heliconius burneyi. The sequence continues at coordinate 2,248 of DWGR01004003.1, read as the reverse complement.
AAAATCCATACAATATTACGATTAAAAAAAGAACGATTCATTATGTCAATAGTCAAAGTTCTACAACTACATTATTATTTTTTACATTTTTATACCTTTACTAAAAATATTTACAGAAATGTTAAAAGCATAAATTGAGTTTATGTCAGCTAAATTACATAAGAAAAAAAATCCTTTCTTATTCTTAAAGAAATTACGATGGTTCGAACTATAAATAACCGTGACCACTTTCTAAATACATTATAATACAATTAAAGTTGCACGAATACTTTATAAAGTATGGGAACACTGGCACAAGTCAATCTCGCGCATGTACAGGCGTGTGCATAATATTAAGAGGAGCTTTGGAGCGGAGTTTGGTGTCATTTTGTGTCATATATACAAAAAGGCGCAGTAAATGACACTTGGCGTCTATTTCTCCTGTACTTTAGTGTTACGATTGGGCTCGCGGGGCAGCGGTGCGGTGTGAGCGGGGACGTCCCCGAGTTCTTAATATGCATTCTGCGCAAGTGTCCACGCGTACCTCCGATAATTCATAAACTTCTTGTCGGATTATACTAACTTTAATTGGGTTATATATATATATATATATATATATATATCAAATACTTGCGACTCAGCCGCAGCTTCGCCTACCTTTACTTTATTGTTGTATTGTAGCCAAATTATACACAATTTTAAATATTGTAGCTATCTTATTCAGATGTATGGGCTATATTACTGTAAAGTTTCATCTAAATCAGTTTAGCAGTTTTTGCCCGAAAAGTGTAGAAAAGTCGTTTCTGTACATTGAAAATATTTAAAAAAAAATTGTCAGGGTGTTTAAGGATGGAGTGCCAAGTCGGATAACCTCCTCGTGTGTTCGCTTGTTGTTGGCCCTTTTTCGAATGCTTGTCATTCGGGGGGGACGAACAGTGTAGGCCAGTGCACCCTGGGCGGCGGGTAATCATTACCCACAGGATTCATCCTTGGGTAAGGGTTGCTCGTCAGCGAATAATCCGACGCGACGGTGTTCCTCTTCCTAGCAGAGAACACAGTGTGAGGAGGTGATAGGGTGCGCGTGGTGTGTACTCACACTACCGCCACGCGGGTGCAATGATATGCCAGCGCCTCTCTGTGGAGGCACAAAACAACACAATGCAAGCCGATGGTTGAAAATATCGGTAGAGACCGAGGAGTAAAAAGGACGACTCCGGCTCTTCCGATACCGAAGAAACAGAGAAGCCGAAGAAACTTACCACGTCAAGAAGAAGAGAGCTTCGCCTCCTAGCGGAGGAGGTCATGAGCTTAGTTGGGACGGTCCAATTGAGAGCAAACGCCAGACTCAGATTTGGAAAATCCTAGGGTGGATGGCCCCTTGGTGCAACATCTGCAGCACCATGTCAACGACAGCTTGGCCATTATTAACAAAGTCGCCTGCAGATCCGGCAACCTTAAGGGCACTTTTACCTACCTGCTTTTTTACATATCTGCGCCGCGTCATCGGGGCTTACCTGTCCGGAAGATCTGTGACCTTTCCGGCTCCTGGAGGAGGTTGGGAGGAGGTCGTGGTGACGGCCGGTGTTCCACAAGGATCAGTGCTGCGTCCGATCCTCTGGAATATCGGGTACGATTGCAAGCTGCGGGGCGGCACCTCGAGGGAAATAAAGATCCACTGTTACGCCGATGACACGCTGGTCTTGACGCAGCAGAGGACCTATCGGGAGGCGGCGGTCCTCGTGACCACCGCACTGGCGGAGGTCGTCGGCTGCATTAGGCGGCTTGACCTAGAGGTCGCCTTGAACAAGTCCGAGGCTTATATTTCCTTGCTCCTCGAAAGGGCCCACCATCCGATGCCCAAGTCAACTGACCCTAACACATGTTTCTAAAAGACAATAAATATGAAACAAATGCCCAACGTCAAAAGGGCCATTGATATCTTTACAACTTTCAAGAATTGTTATGTTAAAGCATCCTGAGAAACAATTCACATGAGGAGACAATGAGATACCCAAATGTCCGGTGTTAAGAGCCCCGTTGAGAGCTTTATGACTTCGCTGGAATTTCGCCCCAACACATTGTGGGAAACCAGCTACAGGAGTGGGGACACTTTATTTTGTATTTAAGTCAACCGACCTTAAGGATAAGGCGATTGGACAGCCCGTCTGCAGTTGGGACAACACGTTGGACCAACTAAACGGTACGAGTCTTCTTGCTGCGACTTAGTGAGCCGCATACGAATGTGCATTTGCGCTAAGTAAGCACTTAC
>DWGR01004002.1:0-11572 GCA_018247715.1 Heliconius burneyi | reverse complement strand
CAATTAAACAATAGGGCTACTACAATAATCCCGAAGTAACATCACAAATGCTGATGGAAGGAGGCTGGATGAGAACTGGAGATATGCTACGCAGAGATGAACATTTTAACTTTTACTTCGTGGAGAGATTGAAGCTTTTACTTAAATACAGAAACCACCAGGTTTGTTAATTATTTTAACTTGTCAACATCAAACGTCATATAATCTAACCAGACTTTAGAAACGGAAATGTGTTAAATATTGGCTTTACTTTTATACGTTGTCTCTACCTCTCCGCCTTTGCGGGAAAACTTGCCCACCAAAGATTCCGTATTAATTTAACTATCGTAGATAAAAACATGTGCATGATTTGTAAAGTTGACAAAGTTAAGTTTTCGGGCGTATACGCATATTTTGTATGAAAGGCACTACTAATATAAGTTTGTAATATTTTTTTCTATAATGTACCTATTAGCATATTTATGACTTTTTAGAAAAAAGTAAAGAACACAAGAAGAAATAGCATTAAAAAAATTGATTTCTTTTTGTTAAATGTATTTGTTACTTGTTTACCTGTCCGTATTATATTACTTATGCAAACAAGTTTTTTCTATTCAATTATAATAATTCTTGTAGTAACGTATGGCCCCAGATATAAAATGCGAAGGTGGCACGAGATACTCACTGTACTTACATTTAGAAAGATTCCTTTGTACAGGATTCTTTAAAATTATATGTAAATATTGATTTGTTTTTGTTTGTATATTTCAGATATCACCTGTGGAAATTGAGCGTGTGATAGCTAAACACCCTGGCGTGTTTGAAGTGGCTGTCACAGGAGTGCCTCATAAAGAACACGGCGATCTTCCTATAGCGTTCGTAGTACCGCACAAGGGGCATAAACTTAGTGAACAAGATATAAAAGATTTAGTAAAAGGTAAAAGTTATTTTTCTTATTCTATCTTTTCTATCTTTATTAAGGCAGTGAGACTGTAATGGCTAGGTCTAGTTATAAATTTGATTACCGCTCAGATAAATTAATTATCTCTGGAGAGAAGCTGCTTTAAGCTTCGCCACTCAACACGCTTCAAGAGTTTGGTGGCTGGTTGAGTTCTGTAAAGGGATCCAGTTGAAGTCAGTTTTTCTTGTTTATAAATTATCTGTCGTCGTAGGTCGTCGTGACGCAGCGGCACAAGGGTGTGACTTGTGCGCTGTCGAATCGACTGTTTGTGGGTTCGATCCCCACTCGAAGAAGTTAAATATTTATTTACGTTTATATTTCCATTTTCTTCGCTCTGGTGTCGTGGCAAGGCGCGGCGTTGAGTTCTGCCACTCAACACGCAATGCCTCCAGAACTCGGCTGAAAGTGGAGAACGAAGTATCTTAACACTAGGTTCCCTCTGGCTACCCTGCTATGTGCGGGATACAGTGTGAAGCTAAAAAAAATATTTAAAAAAATATTAAGAGGTAATATATACAGGGTCTCGGACTTTACTTTAAAACTAATATAATGTTGTTTTTGAATGTTACTACGGTGGAAGTGGTTGGATGGTGTTCATAATTTTCATTAATTTGTTATTTAAAATTAACTAAGAAATATAACCTTCACACACACAGCACTTCAAAGCACAAAAAAAAGTAAATCCGATGAATGAATCAAGTAGTCCCAGAAAACTTAGCCTATATCAATATTAAAAGAATTACTATATCTATTATATATATATATATATATATATATATATATATATATATATATATCTATTATAATCAATAATATTCTTACAGATGAGTTAACCGATTCGAAACAACTCAGGGGTGGAGTGGTGTTCTTGGAGACGATGCCTCTTACATCAACGTCCAAAGTAAATCGACAGAAGTTGGCAGCTATTGCGCAAAGTATGAGAGTTGATTAGGGTTGATTAAGTTTGTATTAATATTATGAATAAATCTAAATTCAGATGGAGTATTTTTTTTTTAAATTATTCAAAGTTTTAAAAGCTAAATAAAGCTTAAAAGCTTTAATTAAAAATGTAAATTATTATTTAGTTTTCTTGACCTCACGCGTCAATGCTAGAAAAATATAATTCTTTTATGATTTTTTTTATATCTTGATACAGTTCTTGAGTTCTGTACCCTTTAAGTAAAAAGGAATGATTGTCTGATCTCATGATTTTCTGATTAAAAAAGTATTTCTATATTTACTTTAAAAAAAAAAGATGTGGCCGTTTATATCTCAATAAACGCGTATTACGACACTATCAAAGGAACCAAAAGTAATGGGGTACTTCCGGTTGACCTAGAATTATTAAATTGGAAAGCTATAATTTACAGGTAGTACAAGTTCAGGAAAATATCTGAAAACTATACATTGTGGTTGAATCCTAAGAAAGAATAGCCTTAAAAGGGAGACAAAATTTATTATTAAAGCCGCTAGTTCAAATGAGGTATGAGATGAAAGGGCTCTAGCTAAGCTAAGCCTGAATCTCAGAAAAAGCTCGAGATCTTTAATTTTTGTACGAATCCATGGTGGATGAGATAGGCTCGCGCTTGTCTCTCTCTTTTCTTTTCTTCATTTTTTGATGCGTTCCACCCGTTCACTAATTGAGTTCCACCACTCAAGATGCAATACCAAGCCATTGTCAACGCTTTGATCTGACAAAGCAGTTAAATTTTAATAATTATTTTTACTATGACTCTTGACTTTGGGGTCGCGAGCGGCGGTGATCACTTACCTTTAGGTGACCCGAACATTCGTGTGCCTTGTCCTATTCCCATTAAAAAAATTAAAATAAGTACTCTGATAATTTTAGATACAGAGAAGTCTATGGACACTGAAAATAATGAATTTTAAATTAAAGTTAAAATTAAATCTTTAATTTTAATCTAAACTTTATTCTTGTTCATTCTTCCGCAGAAAGTAGGAAACGGAGTGTTTTAACTTAAGTCTTAAAGTTGCAAATATAAATGTAACTGTAAACGTGGTGGCTGTGTATTCGATCCCGACTTGAGGAATAAAACCTTTTAATTTCCTAACTAAGTGTGACAAGAAACAGTGAATGAAGAAGGTAAGAGGAATCCAGTTTTGGACTGACCGACGACTCGTACTAATTTTGTAATAAAATTTATAATATTCCTTATTGCATTCAACATGGAAAAAAATACATTTTACAGAAAAAAAAAGTTAGCCTCAGTGGACTTATCTCTTTAAGAGATTTCTTCCAGCCAACCTGTGCAAGTGAGTGAAAGAATATGGCGAGAAGACAAAATATGCAATAGGAAGGATGTGAATCTAAATTAAAAAAAAAATTGTCACAATTGTAACACTTTAACTATATACATACAATTACACACACACACACCCACATATATGTGTGTGTGTGTGTGTGCGTGTGTGTGTTCATATATATATATATATATATATACGAATACACATACTTACATTACATTATTACATTTACACCTATACATAACAGCATACTAATTCGTATTTACAAGAGTGTAACAAACCAAACCAACGAAATTATATGTAATTCAACCACAACAAAAAAACACATCATAACAAATTGGATAATAATTTGATAAGGAAACGCGCAATGTCACTACAGTCACATGACATTATTGTTAATTATGGGAAAAACAACATTACAGTGGCGTACTACATACTCATATATTATATGCTTATAATGCAGAAAATATATAAATTATAAATAAATATATTTGTTTCTTTTTTTATGTTAAATTGAATTAAAAACGTCTTACACCTTTTCCTAATTATACATTAGGCAATAAAAAAAAGTCTAATCAAATGTGTATTTAATCTAAATGCGATGATTGTCCAATCACATTCCGGTAAAAAAATCTTATTCGTTTTAGTTATTATGTTTCTTTAGTTTATATAATTATAATAATTAAACGATGATAAAAATTGTATTTGTTAGGTCAGCTTCACGCTGTATCCCGCACACAGCAGGGTAGGTAGAGGGAACATAGTGTTAAGACACTTCGTTACCCACTGGGGATCGAACCCACAACCGTCGCGTTACAGTCACACCCTTGTGCTGCCACGCCACAACGGCCTCAACGGCTATGATATTTTTAATATTCATTTATTATCTTCATATCGTTAGTAGTATCTGAAAAAAACAACACAATTTTCATCATAATTTTTCATATGGCATCATTACTTAACCCTACATATTATTATTTCACCACTGCAATGAATTCAAACATAAGTAGATACAAGTAGTAGTTTCCCCATATAATATTAAAAGACGAACCATTTCTTCGCCTTTGAAGATAATGCTTTGCAAACTAGTAATTTTATATGCCATTGTATTTAGCGTAAATAATAGAATACGTTCGAAGGTTGCTTGTTAGACAGTACGGAGGCAATTTACGTTAAGATGGTTGCAGATACACATCGTTATAATATAATTTCTATTCTTTTTTTTAGCTCACCAAGGGAATTCGTTGGAAAATGGGAAATGGAATGTCTCAACACTAGGTACACTAGGTTCCCTTTGTGCGAGGAATGCAGCGTAAAGCTGGTTTTCTACACAATTTATTCGAAGTGGTCTCTATTGGCAGCAATGCAGCCTTTTAAACTTTTAGGTCAATTATGAATAGCTGCACGTTCTCTTCCTATGGGAAAACTCTTCACAACCAAACGTATGGTTTGTTTTAGGAGCTCTAAATGGTCATGGCGTTAGCGCAAGCCTTACTCTCTAATGATAATATTATTATTTAATGTTATAAGCATCTTAGTTCTTATTTTAATCAATATCATATTTATATTATGTACATTTTGTTAATTAACTGCTTATTATATATATTATACAAAAAATCTATTATTAATAACAAACAAATATATGCGTATTTATATATTAGAGAGAAGAATGCAAGAGAAATCCGAAAGGCTGTTGTGGCAGATCCAAGGAGCTTTAGTTCTGGACCAGGGTGTATGGATAAGATCTTTTCAGTTCGCATGATCAATGATACCTATATATACAAAAAAATCTACCTAATTGCATGGATTATGTCAGAAATAATTAACTAACTAAATGCAATATCGTTTAAACAAATGCCATTTCACGTAAATTTCACTGTAATATTTTATTTTTCCAATAAAAAAAAAACAAGGCTAAAATATATTTTTTAATCGTATGAATAAAGGTCTTAATAGTGTACTGAACAGTACAGTAGTAATATTTATATGGTTAACAAGAATTGTACGAATCATCACATTGTTAGCACGAAAACTTTATTTAGCATCCCTTGATTTCAGCTTCACGCTATATCCCGCACATAGCGGGGTAAGCCGAGGGAGTATCTAGTATCACACTCCGTTCCCCATTAATATCAGGTAGGCTGTATTTTTATGTATTAATCTTACAGATTTTCACCTGTTTAGTCTCCACTCATTTATTATTAAATAGTGGCACCCACAATTTCCTTTACGCTAACTATAACAACCCATACTTACATAATTTTTCCAGTTACTTGGGCCAAATATTTGAAAAATTTCTTGTGTACAGGATGTAACACGATCTACGAATCAACGGTTGACCGCATTATATCTGTATGTAAAGCGGCATTTAAATATTTTTTCAATCATTTGCAACAAACAATTTTCATAAAATGAAATTAAATCACATCAGCTTCACGCTGTATTCCACACACGCCAGGGTAGGCAAAAGGAACCTAGTGTTAAGACATTCCGTTACCCAGAACTCAATGCCGCGCTTTGCCTTGACACCAGAGCGAAGAAATGGAAATGTAAACTTAAACAGATACTTCACTTCCTCGAGCGGGGATCGAACCCACAACCATTGCGTTACAGTCACGTCGGACGTAGACGACCTACAATGTGCACTAAAAAGGTACAGCAATGCTACATTTGGCAATATTTCAATTAGGTACCTAAGGTAAACTCTTTTCGTAAACCTTAAAGAACCCACAGTTCCTTTTTTACCCTTGTATGTATGTAATATTCTGTTTTATATCATATCTTCAGGGCCGCTGAACGGATTTACATAATTGAGATATCTTCTTAGCAGCTCAAATGTTCTCTCTATTTTTCAATATGACATTTTATTATTACAGTGATTAGAAGATGGCGCCGCCACTGTTTAACGATGCTGTTCATTGGTACATGGCGGAAATAACATCTCGCATCGTCGCAGAATCTGGCATTCCCAGTGACAGATTCCACCTTGGCAAAATTATTCTACAATGCTTGAAAGATGATCCAAATGCTGTAATGCAGGTTTGATATCCACATTTGTTACCTCGATCTTCAATAAAGTTCAAATTTCATATTAAAAAAAGAAAATAAGAAAATATTACTTACAATCATGTATATAAATTTATTTCTTCCTTTACTCTACTTATCGTTCGATTTATAATTTTTAACGAATGAATTATAAGAAAAATCATTGAAGAATGTTCTCCAGTACATACTCGTATTATTCACTTTCCTGGTCTAGTTAGAACAAATCTACAATTAATGAGCTTCACGCTGTATCCCGTACACAGCAGGGTAGGAAGAGGGAACCTGGTGCTAAGACACTCCGTTCTCCACTTTTCGCCGATTTTTTGAGGCATTGCATGTCGAGTGGCGTATCTCAACGTCACGCTTTGCTATGTTACCAGAGTGAAAAGTGAAATTAAAATACTAATAAAGTATAATAAATTTCCCTTTGAATGGGAATCAAACCCACAACCATCGCTTTTACAGTCACACGCTTGTGTTTGGGCCACCACGGTCTCTTCTGAATAGATCATCTTTAAAAACTTAAGCAATTATGATTTTCCTATAGGACTTGGGTAAATTATTTCGTAGATCGATGGTGCCACCGGCGAGTCTGACACAAACGCTGCTATGTTGAAGAAAACAGTTAAATGTGCGACATGTTTTAGAAACTACGGCCTTACCAAAGGGGATGTTATGATTTTAATGTCACCAAGCCATTTAGATCTGTCAGTGCCTTTTTACGCAGCTCTTTATACGGGAATAGTCATATCTGCTATAGACCGGACGTTAGGAGTTAGTAAGTATTAAAAGATGTAAGAAGGATTTAAGAATATACTGTGTATGTATGATTTTGCCATGGCCACTCGTGACACAAACACAAATATGTGACTGTGAACAACTGGTTGTAGATTCGATTCCCCCTTGAGAAAATGAAATATTTTGAGACAAAGAGGGCGTTGAGTTCCACCACTCAACTCGCAATGCCTCCAGGATTCGCTTACCCTCCTATAGGCGGATATAAAATTTACGTTCGTCCATGTAACCCACAATATAGGAATATGTTGGCTTAATGGAAAATGTCATCAGCATCCATTTGTATGATACATATTACTTTAATCATTAATGAGACCAATTGAGGCGAGGAAATTAATACCAAGAGCGTGTATGGTGTCTGGAAATAAATAAATTGCTGGCCTCGTTCGTTATATATTATTTATCTTTTTAGTTTGAAAGAAATGCAACTTGCATATGCTGTTATTTATTTACTTTAACAACTACTGAAATGTATTGCATTGGTTATCACTTGTAAATCAAGCGAGGGTACTTAGGAAATGGGGATTATAATAATCTTATCTGAGGCCGTCGTGGCGCAGTGGCACAAGAGTGTGTGTGACTGTAAGCGCGACGGTTGTGGTTTCAATTCTCACTAGGAGGAATGACAAGCTCTGGTAACAAGACAAAGCGCGGTGTTGAGTTCCGTCACTCCATACGCAATATGTCGAAAAAGAGAATGTCTTAACGCTAAATTCCTTATACCTTGTTATATGCGAGATACAACATGAAAATAAAACAATATGCCAATCTTATGTTTTTTAATATTTTATAACGCATACGATAATATAAAAATACCATACACTACTCTACTTAAGTAAATCTAATACATCGAAATATAACAAAGATCATCTTAATTGTACGCTTCTAGAAGAGCTACGAGATACTTTCTCTATATCAGAACCGAAAATAATATTCTGTCAGAGTGAAAAAGCACCAGATGTTCAGGTGGCTTTAAACGAAATACATTTAAACACCCTCATAGTGACATTCGACAAAGGAGATTATTTGTGCAGTTTTTCAGAATTCATGGAAAGATATGGGGATAATACAACAGTTGATGAATTTAGGTAACATTTTATATGTCAAACCAATGATCTTTAATTAAAAAATAAATATATATCTGTAATTATAAAAAAAATATCAAATGAAATCAGCTCCACGCTGTATCCAACACACAACAGTGTAGGCAGAAGGAACCTAGTGTTAGGGAAATTTGCGTTCCCCGTTTTCCTATGAATTCTGGAGTTGTTCAGTGTATTGAGTGTTAGATTTCAACGCCGCGCTTTGGCTCGTTACCAGAACGAGGAAATGATAATATTAAATATTTTATTTCCTCGAGTGGGAATCGAACCCATAATCTGTCGCGCTTATAATCGCACGCTTGTTCCTCTGCGCCACAACTGACCTTAAAATTTAAAATATTTTAAATCTATATCACTCTCTTACTATGATATCTTTATAAATAGATATCTTATAAAATTAACTACCATTCCTGGGTTTGCTATAACATTTATATGTTAAAATATTTCATATATATTTTGATATCTTTTAAATATATATTATATTTTAGACCCACAGATTTTGATCCAGAAGAAACAGGATCTTTCCTTATATCAACTAGCGGTACAACAGGTTTACCTAAAGCAGCAGAAGCTACACATAAAAATTTTGTGATATCGGTGCCCATGTTTTGGTAAGAAATTTTTATTCCTCAATCAAGCACAAGTTCAGATCTCATAGATGTATCTACTTACCTAATATTTATACCCTCTACAGCTTATATATTTTTCTTCTCTTAGCTCCACAAGTGGCGGAATTCAACACCGCACTTTGCCTCCACACCAGAACGAAGAAGCTATGAAATATTTAATTTTATAGAGTGGCAATCGAACCCACAACCTATCGCGTTTACACTGACACGCCTGTGCTCTTGCGCTACTACTGGCTCAATAATACTTAAAACATAAGTTGAACAATAATTATTTAATCTAAGAAAAATCAAACGTCTCACTTTTCAATAAATAAAATAAATCAGCTTCACGCTGTATCCCGCACACAGCAGGGTAGACAGAGGGAACCAAGTGTTAAAACGCTCCGTTCCCCACTTTCTGTCGAATTCTGGTGGCATTGCGTGTTGAGTGGCGGAGCTCAACGTCTCGACACCAGACCGAAGAAATGGAAATATAAACGTAAATAAATATTTCACTTTCGCGAGTGGGGAATGAACCCACAACCGTGACGTTACAGTCACACCCTTCTGCCGCTGCACCACGACGGCCTCACTACTTTATTCACATTTTTTAATAATCTAAAAGTATATTTTAAATAAAATAATTTAAAAAAAAAGGTACCAAGTACGTCATTATAAATCTTATACTTAAGGAGGAAATTTTATTTTAAAGTAATTAGAATTACAATGAACTAATAATGTCGACTCACCTTTGCGGTATTCGACCACAGATAAATTGTATTACGTGTTTGTAATCTTTATTTGTTTATACACATGAATACATACCTACCACTAGATATTATTATAGATCTAAAAAGCTTTACTAATGTTATAAGTAGCGGCGTTGAATTCCGCCACTTAACACGTAATGCCTCTAGAATTAGATGGGAAGAGGGGAACGGAAGGATATCCGCAACATGGAGTGTAGCCAAAAAAATGTTATACGGTTAAAACATATTTTTCCCCTGGATTTATTGGATACAACTAGACGAGTCCTTCAGTGGAGACCGCGGATTGCCAAGCGTAGCGTAGGGCGCCCTCCAACTCGCTGGACCGACAACCTGGAGAAGGTGGCTGGCTTCGACTGGATACGGAAGACGGGAGCTTTAGCGCATCCTGGGAGAGGCCTATGTTCAGCAGTGGACCCGAATAGGCTGTTTTGATTGATCGATTGAAATATATTATTAATTTGTTTCTTTTTTATTAATTATGTGTAACCAAAGTGCACGATGTAACTTAAATTTAAAATTTACATTACTATTAGCTAATTTAAAATAAGCCGTCGTAGCTGAGAGGCACAAGGGTGTCACTGTTACGCGACGGTTGTGATTTCGACCCCACTGGAGGGAATGAGTTATTATTTAGTAATATTGCCAACTAAACAAGAGCCCGGCGTTGAGTTCCACCACTTAACACGCACTGCACCGAAAAAATAGGGGGAAGTTGGGCAACGCTAGGTTACCTCTGCCTACCTAGCTGTATGCAGGATACAGCGTGAAGCTGATTTAGTTTGATTTCATTTTAATATATATCTGTCTTTATTCAGGGTCCGTTCTACGAAGTTTCCGACTCCGACGCGTATGGGCTTGATAGGTGCTCCATTGCAGTGGATCACCGCGATATTTAACTTCTTAGCGGCCCCAATGTTCCGATACACAAAACTACAATCGTCTTTACCGCTGACGCAGGAACATGCGTACTATCTAATAAATACGTATAAAGTAAGTCTGAATAAACTTTGTTACTTGTAGGGTTCCGTATCTCAAAAGGTAAAAATGGAACTGTTATATCACTTTTTTTTCCATCTGTCAAGACTATTTATCTTGAGATCGCGTGGAGATATCAAACTGAAATTAATACGGTCTACGGTACCTTGAAGCTCAGAAAATATTAAGCTTCCAAGTCAACGCAATGTAAAGTTATAAAATTAAAAACTTTTTTAGTTAATTTCATAAAAAAATTAGTTCATTTGCCCGTAAACTCAACTTTAAAAGAAAAAAGGAACCCTTTCTCAGGATCTCTTGGAGATATTTATTTAGAAAACGTATAGAAATTTGAACGTAGCGGGACTCGAACCATAAGATTGATTTTATTACAGATTAGTTGAATGGCGGAACTCAACACGGAAATTTGTCTCGTTACCAAAGCGAGGGAAAGAAAATATAAATATTTCCCGACTTGGGATCGAATTCTCAACCATCCCATTTACTGTCGTTTACAACTCGACGACCTCAACAGAGTTGATTTTTTTTAAAATTTGTACTTCGTATAGTATTTTAAGATAGAAAACATTCAAATAAAATCTTATACATATTATGTGCATTTAGCAACACTGTTAATTTTTAAAACATGTAGTTTTTTAATATATTATTTTTATTAAATTTACTTTGTTACTTATTTTACAACGAATATATATTACTAGATTTTGCACTGTTCAAATATGAAGTAGAATTCATATAAAGAAGAGGCCGTCGTGGCGCAGCGGCACACGAGCACACTGTAACGCGACGGTTGTGGGTTCGATCCCCATTCGAGGATATTAATACTAGGTTCCCTCTGCCTACCCTGCTGTGTGCGGGATACAGCGTGAAGCCAATTCTATCTTTTAAATTTAATTTTAAGAAATTTGTAAATCTGAAACATTTTAGAATTTTTAATATATTTTCAGCCGACTTTCACAATTTTCAGTCCAACACTTATGACATCGTTGATAAAAGGATGTGATCAAAATCAATGTGATTTTTCTTGTTTCGAAATGATTTTACTTGGAGGAAGCG
>DWGR01004001.1:0-11574 GCA_018247715.1 Heliconius burneyi | reverse complement strand
CCACCATATTCACCGGATTTGGCCCCATGTGACTTTTTCTTGTTCCCAAAACTAAAGAGACCTATGAAAGGACGGAGATTTGCAACGATTGAAGAGATAAAGAGTGCATCGCTGGAAGAGCTCAAGGCTATACCGAAAAGTGCTTATGAGAAGTGCTTTGACGATTGGAAAAACCGTTGGCATAAGTGTATTGTATCTGAGGGGGATTACTTTGAAGGGGACAAAATAAATATTGATAAATAAATAAATATTTTTTCTTAAAAATACAAAATCATCTTACTTTTTGAACAGGGTGGTACATCTCCCATATAGCAGGATAGGCAGATGGTTCCCGAAAACCTATGAGGACACACTCCGTTCCCATTAAGACACTTCCGTTCTTTCTCTTTATTATTTCCTCGTTACAAAAGACAAATATGACAACCAACCTACATGCCTGCATATTATCACAATTTATCATAACTGCTGGTATAAAGCTTTCTATAAACTAAAATATTTGTAAAATATTACTTATAATTAAGCCATTGACAAATATTTGCAGAATATACACATATATGCTGTAAATATTGAATTTAAATTTTCAGGAGAATTGAACTGGATTTCTTTTTCTCATACATTCTCCTATCGTGCAACATTATCTCTTTTCTACCATACAATCTCCTTCATGTGTTCTCAATGCAACCTGACATTGGCGAAGTGTCTAGTGCTCAACCAACGGCATTAACCAAGAACTGAACTGAACTGAACTGTAAAGCTTCAGCTTTCAAGTCTTGACAAATAAAATAAAATAAAAAACCTATAATACAAGTAATATTGCATAAACGTCCACATCAACCTGCGCGTTTTGTGTGAATAAATCTGACTTAAGAGTTCTTAGAGGACAGACTGAAGTGCCCTCAACTCCAAAAACCCTTAGAGTAAGTATTATAAAGATTGTGGGATAGAAATAAGGTCAGATACTCGATTTGATTGTGATAATTGTGTTAGCGAGATAACGCAATACGTTGAATTCTTATATTGTATGAAAATCTATAGATGTTTGTATATAAAACTTTTCTATTGAATGACTGACAGGTAAACAGATGAATATATAGTTTAAACATTGGCGTGAAAGTACGAGTATGTCAGGTAGTGTAGGGAAAGGGTTTTTACGAAATTACTAGAGGGACAGGAGACACTAGAGCAAAGAAATGGAAATATAAACGTAAATAAATATTTCACTTCCTCGAGTGGGGATTGAACCCACAACCGTCGCATTATAGTCACACCCTTGTGCCCCTGGGTCACGACGGTCTCAAGAAAATAAATAAATTCTTTTATATTTTTAAATCAGCGGGAGCCTAGTGTTAAGACACTACGTTTCGCCCAGTTTTCCCCTAATTATCTAATCATTAAGTTTCGAATTGTGTACCTTAGTTTTTAACGTTTAAGCGAGATAATTTGAATAATTCACTTTTCCGTGGAACCATAACTGTAGAGTCTATAGAAAAACTTACAACTGCGCCAAGACGGCCTCTGTTAAGATAGTCAATAATGCTTATCTGCATTTAGATTTTGGAAATACCTGTAATAATTGTGCTGCATATATAAGGCTTTACTTTAAAACAATGTAAGAGAATTGGAAATTGTGCATACGTTGCCATATCCAAATAACAACTCCAAAATCAATATATGATTTCTAGTTTGAGTGACTAAACTTGTTTCTCCCGTGACCTGGTTCTGATCTATTGAAGGTAAATTGTAACAACCTGAACCCTATTACTGGGGAATAGAGTTGAAAATTGCAATTTATCTTAATATCGGCCATCTATTGTTACAGCGCTTTTGTTATCTATACAAGTTAAAGTATATTTTATATGTTCGCGGTTCATTTGTTCATTTTTTAGTTTATTGAAAGACGGCCATTTATCATGGCAGCCATTTTATGTGTGAAGCGAATGTGTTTATAATATTATTATGATTGATCATTGTTAAATTTTATGTATCTATATATATATATGTATTTTTGTATATGTTAGTAAGTTACTTCCGGAAAATTTGTATTACTGGTGATGTTTATTACGGAGACTTTTTATTTCCATTTTAATGGAATGTTTTATGATTTGCTGGGTAGACAGAGAGAACCTAGTGTTAAGACACTCCGTTCTCCGTTCCGTTCCTCGCGGATTTCAACGCCGCGCTTTGCCTCGACACTAGATGGACGATATAAAAATATGTATAAAATAACTAAATTCCTCAAGTGAAAATCGAACCCACAACCTGTCCCGTTTACAGTCACACGCTTATACTCCTGCGTCACGACTGGCCACTAGAGTTGATATTTAAAAACATTGCTTAGCGCTGTACGCGCAGCGCAGTAGGGGAAGGATCGAACGCTTAACCAACGAGTTTAGGGTCAGGTGATATACCACTACGCCATAATGTCCTTCATTTTGCAACATCATTATGTAATTTGACTAAAAATGGTCTAGACTTGCGATTTTTATTCCAGCCTTTCAATTCATTTTTCTTTCAAAGTTGAAAAACTTTTAGTCTTGAGTTATTTTTCATAGAGACTTCAATGCTGAATATAAATTAACGTCGATTTTTATTCATCACTATTCAGATTTTTATCAATCATCTGATTGGAATTTATCGAAAGTAAGTGTGATTACTTAGTTTTTATATTTAAAATTTGAGGCTAGTCGTGGTGGTATTGTAAATGCGAAAGATTGTAGCTTTGATTCCCACACGACGTAACAAAATATTCAGTTAGGCATCAAGACAAAGCGTGGCTTTGAGATCCGCTGAAAGTGGGGATCGGAAGTGTCTTAATGGGAATGGAGTGTCTTAACACTAGGTTTCCAGGTTCTCCCTGCCTAACTTGCTATGCGGGATACAGAATAAAAGGTGTGAAGTGCCAACGCAGACATAGACTATATATTGATTCTCTACTTTTTTTACAGAACACCCAGCGATCATTCATTTTTCTTTACTTTAAGTTCATTTAAACTGGGTGGTGTAGAGGTCTATGCCGAAGTTTATGGACAAAGTCCATTTTTTTAGCGTGCAGGTGAGCAGAAGAAACCTAATGTAAAAATACTCCGTTCCCCACGCACCACCCACCATAAAACTTAAAAAGGACAAAAATCACCCTGCGTGAGATTTGTGTGTGTCATTGGATAAATGTAAATATAAATTTATTTTATTTGAATAATTAATTAACTGTATGCATTCAAAGCTTTTTAAATTGACCCTAGAGTATTTTTTAACTTCAGTCCCGACATTTTTATTTGTAACTAATCGTTTTAATGGCTTTTATGTTTGAGTTTCAAGATCCAAGAGAAGCAAATTTCTCGATGAAACTGAAACTGGGTCGCTAGATACTCAATTTGTTCAAAAGAAGTATAGTGCAGTTCTAGTACCAGTTCTGATGTTTGAATATTTAAATTTCTATGATTTTTCATTGATATAAGTTATATCAAAGTAATTATACAGTTTGTTATAAGCTATATTTTGTTTTTTATTTTACTATCTTGCTATACTTAATTAGAGATCACAGAATGGCAGATAACATACTAGCAAGGAAGTTACAGTCAACAATGTCAAAGGTAAGTATGAAGCAAGAGGGAGTATTGAGAGGGGTAGACGGAGACCTCGCGGTCATGTAAAGGGAATGAGAACTCTCCAGCAGACATGTATGAAGAGGTGGATAACAGTGCACGAGGCGACAGAGGTAACCAGTGACCGTATCGTTGGGCGTTTCATTCTCTCTGGCTACTTTTTTAGAAATAAAGCGTGAAGTTAAAAAACTCTATTGTTTGATTAAAATGTAAAAGGTATCACATTCAGAACATTTATAAAATGGTTCAAAGTTGAATCTATTATTATTTTTAATAAAAAATGCAGCATTGAGTTTAACCTTACAATGCTATAAAAAGCCAAGAAAGTAAAGAACGTAGTAATCACTACGATGATCAGCCTACTTCTCAGGATGAGAAAGAAAAATAAAAACAAGTATATTCAACAATTTTTATTTTTTTCAAATTAAATATAGCAACTTGTCGAGACTGAGAGACATAAGTATATTCACAGATCTCATACATAATGGTGCTCACAAAAGAAATACTTTCTACTTGTAACAAACGGGACGGGATAGGGGAAGGTTCACAATGGCGGGTGCTTTTAATTGCGTTCGTTTGTAATACCTACTCTTGCAAATTCCCTACACAATACCGATGTTTACTTTGCATTAGTTTGTATAAAAAGGTTGTTGTGTATGATAAGAGCTTAACAAGATATCCTTAATTTAGTGGGCAATCATAATATTTTTTATAATTTCATCATTTCAAGATTTTGTGAAGTTAATGCGTCTATATGATTGTATGGGGTAATATAATTTCTTATTTTCTATATCATTGCTATATTAAACTTAGCGAAATAAAATTGTCGTTGACCAAAATTTGTGGCTTAATTATTAGAACCACCATATATTTAGTAAAAAAAGTTAAAAATTTCATTGGCGATCAGTCGTGGCGCAGGAGTACAAGAGTGCGACTGATAACGCGTCAGGTCATTCGATTCAAACTTGAGAAAATATGGTAATTTCCTCGCTCTGGTAGCAGCCTGTAGGGTATGGAAGTGTCTTGATGGAAACGGAGTATCATGGCACAAGGTTCCCAGGTTTCCTTCTGTCCTTCTATATGCAGGGAACAGCGTGAAGCCCATTCATGCAAAGAAAATTTCATGCACAGTTCTTTAACAATTTTATAGAACCTTTTCACTCACTTAGCAATAATATCGCATACTGTGAAAGCATCTCAATATTGCATAGTGTTTGCTATCTTGGTACGAGTGTTGGTTTAGGAACTTTATATGTGAACTGTAACTGTAACGTTCAGATATTCAGTTTCTATTTAATGTGGCTTTAAACTTTTGTGTTACTTTAAAGTGTAGTTACAGGTAGTAATAACAACAAAAAAGGACACAGGGCAGCTTGTGGTGAGCTGTTGGCGGCCCCACGGACCTGAGTCCCTTGAAGGGATTTGTACTCTATCCCACGCTCCTGGTTTGCCTCTATTGACCAGCAGAGTGGAGCGCGACAAATATACGCACGAAAGGGTGGAAGTACTCAATTTGCGTATTACCCAGCTGCAGAAATCCGATGACGAGCTCTCGTAATGGTAAAACTTCACTTCTTGAAGAGAAGTGAAGCCCGGTAATGCCGATTTTGTGCCCGAGGTGTTACGCTGCTTTGTGGCGGTCTATCAGTCTCATTAAATACGCTGGTATTGAGTTCATTCAAATTCCATATTTGTTGCATATTTTCAACAGTCCCTACGCATTATCCTGTGACTATCTCTGGGCAAGTGCCTGTAGCTACTCAGAGATGAACCCTGGCTAATGCGTCACAGTTAAACATTTTTATATTCTTTTAGGGGCTTCTATGTGAACGACCTGTATCCCCACGCAAGGTTTCAAAAAGAACGGGCCCGGAACCGATCATGGAAGCCCCAGATCCTCAGAAAAGGTAAAGATAATAATCGTCGTGGTGCAGTGGAGCAGCGCGCAACTGTAAGTGCGACGGTTGTGGGTTCGGTTCCCACTCGCGGATTTTTTTTATTCTTTCGCCCTGGCAACAAAGCAAAGTGCGGTGGTGAGCTCCTCCATTCATTACACAACACGGTAAGT
Source organism: Heliconius burneyi (assembly GCA_018247715.1). Taxonomy (NCBI): domain Eukaryota; kingdom Metazoa; phylum Arthropoda; class Insecta; order Lepidoptera; family Nymphalidae; genus Heliconius; species Heliconius burneyi. The sequence goes on along the minus strand of DWGR01004001.1, from coordinate 5,904 downwards.
AGAGAACAGAGTGTCCTGACAGTTCATTAAAAATAGTCAATAAAATAGAATTAATTTATAAGAATAGATACCGAAATTTAATCAATACTCATACCATTATTACGTGATTATGGCTTAATTACTGTATTGTGCTTAGTTCAATATACAAGGGATATATTACTGTTGTTAGTAGTTCATTGAATATTAGATACAACATACGAGTATATATGGTACAACGAGAGATACTAGTTTCATAGAGCATTTAAATAAATTCAAATTTTAGATCTTCCAAGATCTTCAAATTTTAAATTATTATAGCGTAAATATTTTGAACAGCGTTTCTATTAACTAAGGTAATAAGGTAAATCCTGGTTTAAGTGGCGGATTTCAACGCTGCGCTTTACCTAATATAATAGAACCAAAATGTTACTCTACATTATATATATGTTATAGGATAACAGAAAAAAATATATATTAAAAGATATATTTATTCATAGAAAGTCATGTTCCATGATATAATTGTTTTGTCTAAGTAAATACAAATATACAAGTTTTATTTTTCTCGGTTAATCAAAAATAAGTATTAATATTTTTTAAAAATTATAACATCAAAGTAAATATTCAGTAAAAATATTATACAGATAATATTTAACAATCAACTGTATGAGTTAAACCTCAATTTCAGTTTAATTAATTTAGTACTATCGTTAAAGGCGATAAATTTTCGAAGCGGTTAATCCGTTGATCGCCATTGAACTACTTACGAGCCACCACTATATCAAGTCAGTTGGCGGATGTCCTAACTAACGGTCATATATTTCAAGTATTCATCCCAAGAGGCCACCGTGGCGCAGCGGCACAATGGTATGACTGTAACGCTACGGTTGTGGGTTCGGTCCTCACTCGAGGAAGTGAAATATTTATTTACGTTTACGAGTGTATTTTCATTTCTTCGCTCTGGTGTCGATGCAAAAGCACGGCGTTCAGTTCTTTTGTGTTCGGCACAAAGTGGGGAACGGAGTGTCCTTACACTAGGTTCTCTCTGCCTACCTTGCTGTGTGCGGGATACAGCGTGAAGTTGATTCATTCAAAATTGCAGCATATTTTATGGTTATCGAACTGGTGCTTGGTGCTTGAATAAATCCTTTAAATATTTGTGAAAACGGAGAACATTTTTAAACTTATATTTATTCCATAAAACGTCACAGTAAAACAAAATAATTTTTCAGTAAATAGTTCAACTATATTATTTTCGTTTAATTAATTTACTATTATCGATAAACGTTATAAATTTTCGAAGCGGTTAATCGGTTGATCGCCATTGAACTACTTACGAGCCACCACTATATCAAGTCAGTTGGCGGATGTCCTAACTAACGGTCATATATTTCGCATATGCTTCCCAAATTGGAACATATTTTAGGGTTATGGCATCGTTGTCGGATAAAATTCTTTTAGTATTTTTAAATTCAAGAGATTTTACTTTCATTTTGTAGAATTGGTGGAGAGTATTGAGAAGAAAATAGAGAGCTTGTTACCACACTACACTAAAAATTACACTAAGAATTTCAAATATAAAGGAGCGAATTATGTTGAGTTGAAGAGGGAATTAAGTTTTGGAAAACGACTCACTTTTGATTTTCTTAGCACGCTGTATCCCGCACTTAGGAGGATAGAGAGAGGGAACCTAGTGTTAAGACACTCCGTTCCCCACTTTCTGCTGAGTTCCGGAGGCATTGCGTGCTGAGTGGCAGAACTCAATGCCGCGCTTTGCCTCGACACCAGAGCGAAGAAATGGAAATATAAACGTAAATAAATATTTCACTTCTTCGAGTGAGGATCGAACCCACAACCAGTCGATTTTGCAGCGCATGAACATCCTTGTGCCACTGTGCCACGACGGCCTCAATTATGGATTTAATGATTTAAAATATTAAATCAACTATATAAATGTAACTCGTTGGGTCGGATAAAACAACTAAAGCGTACAATTTAAAACAGTTTAAAGGTAATATAAAAACAATATATTTATTTTTTTCACTTCCAGCTTTATGCCCTAAGACATATTAAACCTAGAGTCAATCCGTTCTCCTCATATAATTTATTCATATGCGCAGAATTTAAAATATTGTATATTGCCACAGAACTTCGGAAGTGGAAATAATTTATTTTCCTTTGTCTGATCAAACCATGAACGCGTTTACAAGCAGAGACTGTTACTGCACCAAAGTGAATATTAATGAATGGAATGTATAGTAATTATGATATATTAAAAATTAAAAATATGTATATATAAAATACAATAAACTCACCAAGTTCAGAGCCACACACTCGAGGAATAATTTCCAAAATAGCGGAACACGAAGCATCCTCAAAGCAAAGCTGCCTTGCGAGGAGGCAGTTGAGGATCGCCATGGTGCCTTTTATCCCAGGCCCTGAAACAAATTGAAACAAATTGTAAAATTTTGTTTGTTAGCTTCCACTTAAAGAGCACAGTGATCATTTTTAATCAAGCGCGGCGTTGAGTTCTGCCACTCAACACGCAATGCCTCCAAAATTTCGACAGAAAGTGGGGATCGATGTAATTTTTTTAAAAAAACTGCAAAAATGTATGATAAACACATAAAATGTCAATAATATTGTCAATATTTAAGTATTGTAACTAAACTATATAAATAATTTATTTATCAACTGACCCTCTAGTACTAACTAGATTAGTTCTTTGAAAGTCATTCCAGTAATGAAGTCCACATTTGCCACTCAAATACTGTTTTTTTCTTATCTCCAAAGTGCCAAAGTAATAAAAACTTCTAGAAAAGCCAACATTTCAATTATCTGATGAATAAAATATACTTCAATAGACAGCATTTGATACTCTTTCAGATTTTTTCAATAAGTAAGCTGAAACTGTGAATCTAACCGCATCTAGTTGTTAAAATAAGAAAAGAACTTCTTTCTATGTATCAAGACAAGCATGAAATTTAGCAAATTTGTTAAAACCCCTTAACTTGAAACGTATAAAAATATAAACAATTTAACTCAAACAGTTGTTGAGATAATAATGCTTAAAAACCAGCATTTTTGTAACAGACGTATGTTAGTTTTTTGTTTCTGTTACCCAACTGTATAATCAAATAGATGTCAACACTTACACATGATTAAAGATTTTACTAAGCGCTAATCTCCTCTTATAGTGTGCGCTCTTCCTACTTCGTAGAATATTCAAAAGCCAGACCGTACATTCGTTTGACGATCGATACGAATCTCGGTTATTTTGAAAGCGAAGATATTTTCAACGGCCTAAATTAAACTTATTCAGGTACAGTCGGAGACTGTTTTAATTTATTTTATTTTGATAGTGGAGCAAACTCCAGCTCATAGGTTTTAATAGAATTTGTCGCATACTAGTTGCCTGCCCACAGCTTCGCACGCATTAACTATACGTTTATTTATTTATGGCAAATTTTGTTTTTAAGGTTACCTTTTAAAAAATTAAGGAACCCTCCTAAGATCACTTTATTGACCGTTTATCTGTCTGTCTATCTGCTCCGACCACTTATCTCAGGAACGCTTAGAGATATCGGGTTGAAATTAGAACCATATGAAAAAAGGTTTGGGCGTTTATATAGTAAAAAAGCTTATTTCAGCGCTATGAATGAAAACTAATAAGGTACTTCCAATTAACTTAGAATTATAAAATTTGCCATTGTCAAAGAGTTATCAGATCTTATGTAGAACCAAGTTTGTAACATTAACTTACATTCGAAATTTCAACTTTCTAGGACTTTAGAAAGTATGAATTTTGTCATTATCATCAATTAGTCTATAACTATATATAAAATATGAGAGCTATATAAATATAAAGAGAAAATCTACTATTGACGTTATATCTACTATATTTTGTTTGTATTGTATAAACCAAATTCAAGTTATGGCTATGGGGCTCAAACAACGATGAAACGTATCGAGACAAGGTTGGTGCTTCCCTGTTTCGCCCGTCTTGATTTGGCCATTCTCATGGCCCAAAATTTTATATCTAAATCTATATATGTTGCTCCACGGCCTCCTGTATCATCTAGTGAAGTACCAAAAATAACGATTCCTTTGTTTCGAAGATTATCTCTTTTGATTATCATTTGCTTGTATTTTATTATAATTTGTATACATAATAGGACATGTACTGATTGAGTGAGGTAAGACGCACGCACAGCCTTAACCGCTGTGCGTAGAAACGTGGAATTTGGACAGATGTTTATTTTCATAATCTGGACATTCACTAAGAAGGGATTTTGAAAAATTTTAACCCTAAAGGGATCTAATAGAGATTGAAAGCTTGTATGAAAAAAAATTAAATCGACACCGATTTTTATAAATTTTTAAATTCAGACTCTTAAAAATGTCTCATTGAACATGTGTTGTGTTATGGTCTTTTAGAATTCACCCCCTAAGGATACAAATAAGGGGATAAGATTATATGGAAAAATCGTCGAAAATTGGTACCGATTCTTATAAAATTTAAAACTCATACTCTTCTTAAAATGTCATTGAACACGTGTTTCACGGTTTAGTATTAGATTTCACCCCTAAGGGTAATAAGCGGGTGAAGCTGCGCGTGTCCACTAGTAGTATATATCAAATAACTATATAGACTTATTATTTAATCATAATAATTTTGACAGCGAATATATTATGGGATTTATTTTTTATATTTATTTTTAAATAGATATCGATTTGTATGTGAAAATGTCAAAAGGGATATTCGTTTTCTCTTCTTACTGTCAATATAAAATATTTAAAAGTAGATAATTTACTATGAATTTCATTATGTACCTGAATTATCTATTATATAACAACCAATTAGCCACAGTCACCTATGCTTTTAATTCTAACTACGTCATAATGCCGTCAATCGATGTGACAAACTATTTTAGAATAGGTCCCATGAATAATTTTGTGAATGAAGGCTAGCTACACTTGACCATGTCGAGGTTATATTTTATTGAGCGAAGCGAGCGGAGCGCACCACAGGAGAATTTTTACACTCTCTGTCACCAATAGGCTCCCAAACGGTTTGACCGATTGAGATGATAATTTGCTGAAAAATAATTAATTACATTTGCCAATATAAATAATTAATTAGATGCCGAATTCTCGAGATATTGAGTGCGGAGAGTGGCGGAACTCAACGCAACTCAACTCTGCGTTTTGCCTCGTTATCAGAGCGAAGAAATGAAAATATTAAATATTTTTTCTCCCCGAGTAGCCATTGAACCTACAATCGTTGAGTCTACAGTCAACCGCTTGTTTCAAAAAAATCTTTATCACAACAGTATTATTAATATCAGACCAAGGAACAAAAGTTGTAAAACTGTTTAGTTGTTCCTCATATTGTTTACTAAATCAGAATTGCTACAGTACAAATGTAAATATAAATATCCCCCGAGTGTTATTTGAACCCACAACCTTTGTGTAGCAGTGTTGATCAGATACGTCCCTGGTGCGTTACGACAGTGGATTCCATATTCCTTGAGTAAACAATATCTTCAAAGTCGTTTTTTTCTAAACAATACCCACAGGGGTTGCCCTATATCCTATTAACTTTTCCCTTTGTCAAGCATACGAAGGTCAGCACTTTGAAATTAATATAGACTTTTTTTTACAATTTCACCTTGGTTTTATAGTGATGACCTTTACTGATTATTATTGTACGTATGTTTTCAAAATACATAGAAAAAAACTATACAAATCTATTGAATATCAATTAGTAATTAAAAAATTTAGAACCATTAAAAAAAAATTACAATTTAAAATTACAATTTTAAAGGAACAAATCGACAGTAAGTATTTGAAAATAAAATATTTACATTACACTTGTTTACAAGTAATTTTCAATGACTAATATCTTAAAAATTTTAATTAATTATA
>DWGR01004000.1:0-11577 GCA_018247715.1 Heliconius burneyi | reverse complement strand
ATTCATCCATACATGTCAATCTCAGGTAGCGAAACAGTTGAAAGAGCAGCAAATGGTGATGCGTGGGCACAGAGACAACTCAATGATCCACGAGCTCAACCGTTACATACCAACGGCAGCTGCCTTTGGAGGTCTCTGTATTGGAGCCCTGTCCGTTTTAGCCGATTTCTTAGGAGCTATAGGCTCAGGAACTGGTATTTTATTAGCAGTCACCATCATATATCAGTACTTTGAAATATTTGTTAAAGAACAAGCAGAGATGGGTGGCATGAGCACTCTCTTATTCTAAGACTGCCGCTCCATTTGACTACAGCCTTCATTATATATGTATATATAATACTGTATTAGCACAGTTGTGAGGTATATGTGGTGTTTTTTTTATTGTTGGTGTTTTCATAACTGACATTTGTCACTGGTTTGTTTATATTTAGCTCTGAATTATAGGTTCTTGACATAATATCTTATAAGAATACAAATAAAGAGTGCTTGTCAAAGTGAGTGGTTTTTTTTTACATTATTCGTTCTGACGAGCATTCGTATTGCACTCATCTGAACTTACGTAGTTAAATAGAATTGAATGAGACTTCAAGGAATTTAGGCGTTTGTAGTCAAATTAAGAGTTTTCGTCTTAAATTTAAGTGTCACGTTCAACGAAATGATTGCAAATGTTAGATGTGGAGTGCGTATCGAATTTCATTTTCTTTTATTCTCAGTGTTTCAGTCATTTCGTTGAACGCTGTTGTGTGGGTTATGTGCTATTTATATGAGATGAAATTTATATAATAAATAATAATTTACGTGAAGTATAGACTTTTCTTTAAAATCCTGTTAAACAACGCTACATTTCTGCCGTTATTTGTTCTCATGAAATTCTCTGTATTCATGAATATATGACATTGGTTTGTATTGATACGGCCTTCGATTATTTGACTATTTCTATTAAATTTTTCTACTGTTAAGTCGTACGTTCTATAAGTCGTGGCCGCCCTTGAGTTAGCATATTAGATGGCTACCCATATTTAATAAGTTTTCTTTTGATTAATTTTCTACCTAAGTGAACAGTGCAACTTCTGAGTGGCCACAACTTGCTGACTGTACTGTACTCAAAAACCTTCAATGTCTTCAATGTTCAATGTCTAGTAATTATTATAATGTTGTACAATTGTAAGACACTGCTCTCCAGAACTGTTCTCTTTCTAGCTTCGATCACAATTTTTAAAAATAGTTTATTTTACAAACTTTATATTTAAGTTGCATTGCTTAATTTAAAACACAGTATCATTGTTAGATTGCTTTCCTGATAGTACAGATTATATTTTCAAGTTCATATCGTTAGAGTTTTAAGTGAAATTTTAATACTATTGTTTCAAATATCTTTGTTGATTTGTTCAATAGAAATACAGTTTACCTTATACATGTCCAAAATTAAATGTTTTTGTAGAAAAATGCTATTTTTATAATTCCTTCCATGTAGTTCCTTAATAAATCACGTTACGCATCTAATACTGTCCACAATTAAAAAGATTTTCAAGAAGTTCAATATATATTAAGAGTTTATATAATAAATGAAACCCATTTTTTTTTAATTGCTGTAATCTATTCCATATCTACATAGTCTGAGAATCGCAGGTGGTTTTATATTTTAAGCTAAGCACAATTAAATACATAATTTCTTTTATTTTGATTCGAATTTATAAAATATGAATTAATATTTTACTTTTATAATTTACAAGCCAGGTGTACGCGACGCAGTGTAGTAGACACTTATTTATTAATGTTAAATGAAACAATAAAACAAGTCGGTTTCTGTATTTAAGTTTATTCTCCTCACTAGACATGCAAAATACAAGGACAAAAACAATTACAATTTTTTCGCAACCCTGTGAACTTATAGCCCTTATATTTCAAAAAACAGATTTCATAAATAATGTAGGGAAATATGGTAACGGTAGCAAACATTTTACTATCGGCTTTTATAAATATATACAAAGGTTGAGATCTCGATACTCTAGACAACTGTTAAACAATAGTTGAACCAAAGCAAGAAGGTGCCATTATGAACGTTAAGAATGAATCTAATAAGTAATAATACACATGGCACAACACTTATTTGTATATTTTTCTACACATCAATAGGCACTTTGCGTTACTCAACGGCAATGTAAGGAAACATTTATTGCTTTAACAATCCTGCTTCGGACTTGTTATCCTGTCTCTTGGTCCCGCGCCAAGGTTGGAATTGTTCTGTTAAATGAAACGTTACGGAAGACTAAGTCATTCGTTACCTTTCGCTACGAATGGTTTACACTTCTATTACTTCGGGAAGAGATCTGATTAAATAAACATTGCTTTTTTGCTTTAAATTAATGCTATTTGTAAATGAAATAATTTAATGCTCTTTGTAAAGCAGACGATATGTGTTATATACTTTTATGTAAGAGGTCACATATTGCGTAGTATAATTATCATTATAACCAAAACTTTTGTTTAGAAAAAAAATTGTCTGTTTCGCTCCATAAACGTCAGATCTCTTCCTATAATAACAAAAAAAATAATATAACAATCTTCAAACTATTTCTCACAAATATTTTGCCTGATTTAACAAATAGTCGTAATTCGTACATTTTGAAAAAAGTAAGATTAACAATTTTATATAGATAGTCCCAATTATGCCAAAATTAAATCAGTTAGTAATATTTGTAATATTTAATAAAAATATGTCTTGTATAGTAAAAATATTATTTAGTATTTTAATAAATTTAATTCCTTTCATCTATTGTAATTGTTTAGTTTCTGATAAAATTTTGGCGTAGCCGAGTTTATATCAAAATTATACCCGAATAATGAAATTTGAATCAATAAAGACATTTTACCCCCAACATCCACTGATTAAACATCCATAAACATTAGTACATTTCTATCCACAAATAAGATAAAAAGCAACTCTATTTCCACTATCAATTACTTATGTACAAAGCTTGTTAACGCTAATATAATATGTTCTCATAGGATGGTTAGAATATTTTATCATTGCATTTCGTGTTAATCGGGTCCTTAGAACCAAAAGAAACTAGAAAATAAGTATAATGAGGAAAACATTTATTAAAACAACATTTTTTTTTGAAATGAAAAATAAACAAAACTAAAGATAACAGTGCCAATTAATTCCTAAAGAAACATGGGAGTCAAAATCGTGTTAGAAAAATTATCGGAAGTGGATCCCACATCCTTGACAAATAACGTTAAATTAATTTCAAAAATGTACACCAACAGCGATCTCCAAAATTAACTATACACGTCTCTAAAAGTCGACTGCCCCAATAAAATAAAATATAATCTAAAATATAACAACAAAAAAAATCATTTCCCGACCAATAGCAGTGCTACCATACTAACGGCCATACACGGAAGAACGAATCTAACAGCCTAAGTAACTGTATCGCGCAAAAATGTAAACAATCACTTTTAAACTGTTATATTGGTAAATAATTACAAAACAATTTCACTTGTTATCAATAAAAAATAAAAAAATTAACACACAATATATTAATATCAAAGAAATTAAAAAATGTAGCCATTCAAATATAGGCAATTGAAGAAGAGACATTACGGAACTAAATATACTATATCGGTCTCGGTTTCGTTTGAGATATAAAATAATTTAACATTATCTTTCAGTTTCGGATGATTTCGGTTATGGTTATTACACATCTTAAACATTTTTTTTAAAGAACCTATTATTGACAATTTTTCACATTCTTGTATGTCAATTTTTTCGCTGTTTGTTAAATTTGTTATTTAATTTACCTAAAAAAATAAGGTTCTATGTAATAATCCTTTCATAACATATCATTTAAACTGCGGCCATATCCGAAATTATACAAAACTTTATATTGGATTTCTTTACGAGTACTTTGTATTTCTAATATCCGATAGTTTCATTTCGTAACGTCCCCGTTAAGAGCATTATATTAAATTCATTCTTCCATATATCCTCGTCGCCTCGCCTCGTCCCTATGTTACACTACAGCTAGGATTTCGCTAATTTATTTTCATTTGTACATGCGTAATAGCACTTAAGATTTACATCTAATTTCCAAAACTATTGAATATGGTGGTTTATTTAGATTATATCGTACTTGCCTTCAAAATGATAGTACAATGTGAATGTTGCTAGTGCGCTAAACTTGTAAATATTGGAATGGCTTTTGTTATATTTTCAATGATGATTATATATTTATTGGGACAACATTATCAACTTCACAGGGTTTAGAGAACTCATTTCGCCATTACACAATGCATAGTAAAAACTACTTGTCCAAAACATGTCAAGTAATATGCAGGCAAGGTCTGAAGATTACAAAAAAGAATAAAAGCAAAATCAAGTGTTATCAAGTATTAGATTATTATTGAAGCGCACTAGCAACGTGTAATGATTTGGTGTTAAGCAACAGTTTCAATTTCCTCCTGTATGGCCGCTTGGTCCGGTGACAATGATTTAGGAGGAGTCGTATATGGTAACGTTTTTAATTTACGAGCTTCACGTTTCTGTTTCTTCTGTTGCATCACAAGTCTTAGTTGTTCAAGCTTGCATTTAGTTTTGGAGTTCTCCAATGCAAGGGTCTTTGCCATGTTGCATTTCTTGCAGTCGGTGGGTGGGTTGAGTCGGCATGTGCATGACTTCTCGCAGGTTTGCTTGCTAGTGTGCCCGTTACACTGACCGTAGGAGCAGGGCTGACATGTGGGACACTTGGGGGACTCCTCTAGGGTCACCGTTGAACATGAGTGTTTGGTTTCCTTCTGAAATTGATATAACATCATTTGTAAAAATATATTTTTTATATGTGTATTAATATATGTGACACCTTGTGGTACAGGGTGAGTGTGATTGTAGTACGTTTGATTCTTGTTTGAATTTTTAAGTGTGTAAGCATTAGGTTCTTCATTTAACTGAAACAGTAAGTAGATTTGTGAAGATAACTAAGTCTAAATTCATAAAAAAAGTCATCTATGCATTCGTTTTATTCAATTATCCATTTTATGCAATAATCCATTAGTTAACTTCTCGATTTTTTTTCAAAGTATTTGTTATAGATTCTATTTGTATATTTAATTGAATGAAATCTCAAATTTAAAAAGCAATGACGAAATTAATTACCTTGCAATGAAAAGTTTGCATGTTTATTCTACTTGCGTATTTTGTTAAATGCATGTGTGATTATTACAAAAAATATATATTAAATAATATAATATATTCTAAATAACAATTAAAACGTGTTTAACATACTCGTGCAGTTATTATTTTATTTCTCATCAATCATTATTAAAGTAGGTCATTAACCACAGACCTGAAACACCTGTGCAAAGTTTGTGTGCGTATAAATATAGAATATTTACCTGTGATAAAGCGATGGGCGGCGCGGCGCACAGCAAATCGTTCAATATGTGAATTATTGTCGATATATCCCTCTTTGGTCGGCCATATCTGCAAAATGTAAAAAAACAATCATATATAAAATTATAATTTAGTAAAAAAAGTATACAGATAAACGACAACGATGTTTTAAGAGCCTTATATTAAATTATAAAAAATCAGTAAAGGCTTTCTTGCTTTAAATGGGTTTAACACCTAGGTACATTTGGATTTAGTCGCTACACTCTTTAATTTTTGTCACTTTTGTGTATCCTTCTTAGTTGTATGTAGCCCTTAAGCGCGTGGAGGAAGTCATTCACACACGAAATTTTTACAGGCTTGCCTCTCGGGTGTAGCGACACCCATTATAGTTATTTAACCTGTAGAACCTTTTTTATGATTTTATTGAATAACGCATGCAAAATGGAGATTATTTTTTAGAATTATGAGAACATTTACAAGAATTTAAAATGGAACCTACGGATGAGCCGACTGATGAAGTGGACTTATTAGAAAAAGACATTCATCAAGATGGTCTTCACAGCAATGACGATTACGACAAACTTCTGTCTCGTCTCTACGAGGACATTTTGTAGATGAAAGTAGAAAAAGCAATATTATGGTCCCCTCTTGTATAATCAGCGATTTGTCATATTTTGAAAATTTAATATTTCTTTTTTTTTTACAAAAATATATATAAATAACGATATAATTTTATTAACAAAGGTCCAAATTAACTGTTAAAAGTAAGTTGTTCATAATTTCTTTCTTCATAAGAGCTGAAAATTAACGCGATGCGCATGAAATTTTTATTAATCTATATAGAAACTACCCCCAATTGGGAGAATAATTACATTTAATTAATAAGTTCTTTGATTTTCACGATTATTACACATATTAAATGAAACTATTTTAACCGGATTAATCGCGTATATTAGGGATAATTACATTTTTTAGAAACCCGACGTTTCGATCAGTTTGCAGTAGTCCGTGGTCACGGGTAGTGCAAAGTGTTGCAAAGTCTACCCGTGACAGAACAGAAGAATGAAAGAAAGGTGAATGCTTTTCGTGGCATATGCGGAGTCAGCTTAGCTGATCGAATCGGCAATGGAGACAGAGAGACTGTGTTTAAAGTCAACGGCAACGGCATGTACTAGCGAGAATGTCACGGTGAGGATGAAGAAGAAAGTGCTCAGTTGGATTGGGCACGTCGAACAAATGAGTGATGAAAGAAAACTAAAAACATTTATAAAGGAAAAGTGAGCGATAAGAGAAGTAGGGGTACTTTTGAAAACACAGTACCAAAGATACTGGAGGAGTCACATAAAAAGCAATAGGACCTTCCGGAGGGCATTTATAAAGATGTTGATGACAGTGGACGAAGCGAAAGAGGTGTACAGAGTGGCGTTTAGCGCCTCCGCTCCGCTGTTTCTGACTGCCCCGCTAGGATACAGAGTGAAGCGAAGTTAATCTATTTTAGTAAGCAATAGTTTGTATTGTCTGTTTTTCACGATGTAGTATTTGACCAAAGTGTATAATATTATAAAATCTAATAAAAAGTGTAAGGACTTAACGCAAAATTTAACTGTCATATAAGAATTTTAATACGTCATCCATATGACGTCATAACATCAAGACTTTACTACTACTTATAGTGAATACGCCGTCGTCATTACTCATTTAACGTCATCGTACACACCCTTAGAAGGTCACACAGTACTCTATATATAAATTAATTGTAAAATATTATATTTATTTGTTCAGAACAAAATTGCTTTATCCACGTTTTTTTTTTCAAATATACTTTATTGATTTAGATTGGACGAATATTTAGCATTTCCACTAAATATTCATAGTTCATAATACGGAATATTAGTAGGCAATATATAGGAGATAGTGACTTTGTATCAGATAATAATAGTCCACGTTAATAATATTAATATAAGTGTTCACTTATCTAACTTTTTGTTATATCATATCAAGAGAACAATACAATTATAGAACTATATAGGGTGGAAGCGTCAGCGCTACGTTTACGGGTACAGCAGGGTAAAATATTTCTAGCCCGGTATGGGTAAAGAAACTAATCAAGATACCTCAACAGTTTAGACATAGGATTTTTTTTATTTCACTATGTTTGTCCATACCTGTATAACGTGTAACGCAGCTACGCGTAGACATAACGTAAATACATACTACTTACTACAATAATACTACTAAAGGTTATACAACTTTGAACTTTGACTTGATTCGATTTCGGAACGAGGCGTGTGCGACGGTATCCCTTTGATAGGTTTATGTGTGCATGCGTCGTTCTTAACAAATGGTGTTTTATTTTACAACGATAATTTTATAATTTATTTTATTTGGAAAAAAAACTTTCATTTTTGGGTTTTTTTTAATTGTATTAGGCTTTTATATGGTACTTAGAATAGTGATTTCATTTAAAGTGGTGCTGACAGAAAAATTGTATATAAAAATGTTACTGATAACGTACCTCTTAACTTAAAGATAATTAATAAGTAATTGTTAAGTTGAGGTCATCATTTATAACTGGTAGATTGAGTGAGTCCCTTAAACCGGAGAAAAACTGGTACACAAAAATAAGGTGGTGTGGATGTCCGAACTTCTCTCTCTTGCTAATCAAATGTGCAATGATCCTAACACTATCAATGATCCTAAACACCATCTTAGAAATGCATTCTATAAATTCATTTATGATGATGACATTTTTTTGACAGATTATTTAACTGTAAATCTATTTTTAAATGTTGAATTGTATATATTTCTATATAATATTGTAAAGACATACTATAATAACAAATGGCAAATATAAATAAAATATAGTATGAAAGTATTTTCTTTGATATATTTGATTTGACTTTGAGACTAGTAAAATTAAGGAGCTTCACACTATCCTGCATATAGATGCAGGATAGTGTGAAGCTCCACACTATTTTCTTGTATCCTCTGCCTACCCAGATATAAGTGTAGGCAGAGAACACAAGAAAATAGCAAATGACAATATTAACACGACAATATTGCCACAGTAATATCCGAAAAAAAATTCACGTGGGCCATGGTAACTTTATTAGATAATTTAGTTACAAAATGTATCAAGGAAACTAAATGTCACGAAATTGTTAGATAATTTTGGAAAAATTTGGTCACTGAAATACTTAGCTTTAGTTAGGACAAGATTTCAACTCATACGCTAAAAATAATGTATACTGCAGAAAAAAAGAAAATTAGAAAAATGTTCACTGGACGTCACACTCAAATAAAAGAAGCAGAAGGTTGAGATGCAGCAAAAAAAAAGGAAAAAATGTTTCAACATACTGCTCAGGCTGCGAAACGACAACACCTTGCAACAGCCCCTTTTTTGTAGAATGTTTAGGACAGCATAATCAATGAATATGATTAATTATATCAAAATAAAAATTATTAAAATGTATTTTTGAACTGAAATAATATACCATTATATAATTATTTTTGTTCCTGAGAGGCCAAGCTTTAGAAACAAGCAAATGTATCGATTGCCTTCTACCAAATCACATACATCAGACATATATGTCTGACATGGCATTAACATGTTAAAAATGGAATCTAAACAAGTAAAAGAAAGCATTTTTATAAAAAGAATAATTTAAATTATCCTTACCTATCTTGTAAAGCTGGATTTAGTGTTCCCGAGAAGGTCCCAGAATATATTCCCTTGCCATGGTGTTTCATGGACTCTATCACAGCTCCGGGACCAACCTTGGAGCGCAAAGACTCTTCAGCTGTTCTGAGATCAATTTTATTGGTTAAAACTTCCTTTGACAACTTTTTAAGCTTCTGTGTCAAATTCTTAGAAGCCTCTATAAGGGCTTTGGTGTCTATGGGGGGTGTTGGGGAAGACCGTTGTGGTTTTTTAGGAGCATCTGGTGCTTTAAATGATTGTTTCGATGTAGATTGAGTCGCAGTCTCTTCTTGAGCTTGAACAGGTTTCTTAGCACTCATAAAAGGTTCAGTCCTAGAGGTTGATGGCTGTGGATTGGCTTCACTATGAGTTACACAATTTTGGGTTGATGTAGGTTGAATCTTTTTCTTATGTTTATTAACTGACTGTAAGAACGCTTTCTGTTTATTATGACTGATAGGATGCTTAAATTTAGATGTTTTATGTAGTAAATACTGAAAACGTTTATTCTTTAATGGTTCATTTAAACTTTGAAAGGAGGGTAAAGTAGCTGATGATTCCTGTGTGCCATGACTGGTTGTCGCCAGGTTTGATATTTCTCTATCCATCATGGACTCATCCTGTTCATCAAACAAACCTTTGTCTACTGCACTATTAAACAAATTTTCCATTGGGTACTCATCTATGGTACTCTCTGCTAAAAATGAACTTTGATCTGTGAAATTATCACTATCATCACTAATTGAACTGTCTGGGGTGTGTGAAGTTGAAGGACATAATTTCTCACTCATATTGCTTGTAGAGGGAACAGCCTCTGAGGTCAATTTATTACAAGATAATAAATCTATTAAACTACTTTTTACTGTATTTGCTATAGCGGCATCCCTATTTTCAGCAGTCACATCTATTGGACTAGACACAAGATTTGATAAAGATTTTATAGGGGACTGCTCACTCTCTAGAGATGTATCGGACATATCTGATAATGTGCAGTTTGAGGGGTCCATCTGATCTTCTTTATTTTTACTTTGTGTAGGTTTTTCTGCAAATTTTTCTTCTGCCATAGTGCGGTATAATTCAAAAGCATTCTGTAACATATCAAGGTCTTGCTTCTGTAAAATATTTGCAGGGTTGTCAGATTTAGGCTTCTCACTATTTTGTGTAGATTCATCGGAATGTGAAGATTTTTGGACCACTTCAGGACTTTGAATATCCTTAGAGTCACATTTTGTTCGTACAGATGAACTCTTTGTAGGAGTGGAAGTTCGTATAGTTCTAGTGCTACCAGATGAACTTGAGTTAAGAGTTGACAGTTGTAACTGGATTAACATCATGTGGTCTCCAAGTCGCATGGTCAAATTAAGAGGTGATTTACCACTCAAGAAATCATTTACTTGTGTATCATTGAGGGATTCCAATGCTTGCATCACCGAGTTTTCGGGTCTTTGACTCTAAAAAACGAAAATAAAAATGCATCACAAACATCTTATTGATTAGCTTAACATAATTGTGAAACACGTGATAATCATGAAGCATTGATGGAGTTTCGAAATTGCGTGACGTACTCACCAGAAGGCCCGTCTCGACGCTTGGCAGCAAAATTATCCGAGATCCGTCTAGTAGACCATTTTCTTCTAAAGTTCCATCTCTCAGTTGTCTGTGAACGAAATCGTTTATCAATAATCATGTCAAAGGACGCGGATGCGTCATCAAATCGACGCAACTTATTTCCGCGATAGCTATGTTTAACAATAGAAGCTTGGCGTCTGACGCCTCCGTACTTACCTTTCCCGATGCAGAAGACATATCCGATCCTTTGATACTTTGAGTTTCTTCGAAACAAGCTTTTTGAGATGTTCAACTGTGTTTTTACCGTTCAGACTGATAGAGAAATTGCCACCCGTTGTCGTTTGTATATTTAGCGTTATGTCTGTAGAATGGGGCGAGCCACACCCGTACACTTCTGTTCCAGTTGCACGTTCCATATTTAACACATATATTACACTACAACTTTCGTATCACTAATTTAACAATGCAAAACTTATCTAGGATTACACAGCTATTTTATTGCAGGATAGAAATAACAGGGTCACACGCTAGACCCCCAGATTTGATGTGGCCGTCGGTGTGACCAATCTCCATCGTCGATTTCCCGTTATTTTTTTTATTCAACAGCTGATGCGAAGCGATGTTCTCTTAACGTTCCGTTTTATATAAAAATATATATTCATTTACTTTAAATTTTATGCATGATGTTAAAAATTCAGTATATGTTCCTACTTACGAGTTTTATGATAATATAGATACAAAAGGTAAAATTAAATAAGCTGACAATTGTTACAAAAAACTATATCTTCAATTTTGAATGCATGCAATGAAACATTTTTGACAGATGCATATCATCAAAGACAAAATAAATGTCATTGAGGCTTTGTGCGGGAAATTTGGAAATATATTTTTAATCATAATATAAACAATTAAT
>DWGR01003999.1:0-11578 GCA_018247715.1 Heliconius burneyi | reverse complement strand
CTTCCAACCCGGGGGAACGAATTGTTTTTATTTCTTCGCTTCGACCGAGTATATGGCCTGTGGGAGCCCGGACTCGGGCACTATCCATATCGGTCCTGAACCAGCCATTAAGTCGGAAAAGTTCAGGCACCTTGGATCCGTTATGCACGAGTCTGGAGGCATCGATCACGATGTCTTATATACAAGAACATAGACTTCGTGATCGATGGCGGGAGGTCACTGGTATGGTCTGCGATCGCAGGATACCGCCCAAACTCAAGGGTCTTATATACAAGAGCACCTGCTCTTTTATACGGCAGCGCATGTTGGCCAGTACTATATTGGCACACACAGGAGTTTCGCGTCACAGAAATGAAGATGCTGATGCGGGGGATGTGCGGCGTAACGCGGTCTGACCGCATATGCAACACGTTTATTCGAGATAGTCTTGTAGTCCGTGACGTAGCGGATAAGCTCCATGAGCGTCGGCTGAGATGGTTTGGCCACGTCACGCGCCGGCCTAAGAACTACCACCAGGTAGAGTACATCAAATACACGGTAAATTGTTGTTATAACAAAAATCAGAACTTTTTTGCTCAATTTAATTCACCAATAACAATAAATATATAAAAGAATATTTAGATAAAAATGAATAAAAAAATATATTATTGTTTGTTTTATGTGTATTAAAATATACACTTATTTTAGGAGTGAACGCATATTGTTGCCAAAAATTTTATATTACACTGTATATTTTTCAAAATATATTTCTATTATTATGATCTGGATTTTTAAATTATTTTTAACGTGTAATATAGCGAATTTTCATGACAAAATTTCTGTTAATATACGATTTTTTTTTCAATTCAAAACAAAAAATCATTCATTTAAGGGTCTTTTTTATTCTAACAAGAATCTGTGGCAAATATACGAATATTTAAAAATAAACTATTGACGTTTGACACTTTTATATATGACAGTTGACAAGAAAATGAAAACAAATTATTATTATAATTTTTCAGTAATTTATATATATTGTAATAAGCTGTTTATTGTATAGTTTTGTGTGTTACATAATAAAATATGTCGGGTATTTGGAATTTGACTACATTATGCAGATGCTGTCATGCAGACGGACTTTTTAAGTCCTTAGACTCCCCTCATAAAGTAGATGATAATGAAGAAATTTATTTAGAAATGTTAAAAAATACGTTGGGTTTGTACGTAAGTTGAGTATTGTTTAATTTTTATATTTATAATTTTACGAATGAAAGGCAAAGAGGATTCTTTAGCCAATAGTTTGGGTTAATACATAAAAATTATAGCAATTTCTTACATTATTTTTAATGTTTGTTCTTATTTTAGGTGTTGATATTCTATGATGTATGTATATATTCAAAATATGTTTTTAAATAGTTGATGGTAAAACCCATAATTATATATACCATAATTAAGGGTTAAATGATGTAACTAAATGGAGTACTTTGTTTTGTTACCAGAGCAGAAAAATCAAAATTATTAATTATCACAAGTGCAATGTCTTTCTTTCTTCCTATCCTAGGAGCTTAGTCATATATAATATCAACATACATTATGAGTATCCACTAATACACTGTTACATATCAGGCATTATAAGACATACCATATACCATTGTGGCTCTAACAGCTGACTCTACAAATACTTCACTTTAATTTTTTAGCTCACACTGTACATACTTCTTACTTAGCAGGGTAGACAGAGACAAGCTGGGAACTTAGTCTTTAGACACTCTTATCTGTTCCTAATTAGACATTTTCTTTCCTTACTTTCTACTGAATTGCATGCAAACATACAATGCCTCTAATTGTATGTTGAATACCGAAACTCAACACCATGCTCTACCTTTATACCAGAGTAAGCTTCAGCTTCTACATCTGCTTCTACATATTTTTTGTTATGTTTCAGCTACAATCACCAGGATTTGAAGTGAGCTACACAATATGTGATACATGTATTGAAAAACTTAAAGAAGCTTGCAAATTTAAAAAACAAGTGCTACAATGTGAGAGGAAATTTCAAGAATACTGCAATAGTAAGTGTTAAACTTAATGCATATTATATTTAAAGATATTTTCTTTTATTTTAAGAATATAATGACATAATGAAATACTGGTATAATTATAAATGTGTGTGTTTAGTAACCCAGTAGTTCCTGAGTTTAGTGCATTCAATCAAACAAACCCTTCAGCTTTATAATATTACTATAAAATACTAAGTATGGAACCCTAAAAATCATTCTAAAAATCAATGATTTTTAGGGTCTGTATCTAGAAGGGAAAAAATGCAACCCTTATAGGATCATTTGGTTGTCTGTCCACCCATCTCTCTGTCAAGATCTCTATTTCTCAAGAACATGTAGAGGTATCAAGCTAAAATTTATATGAAACACTCAGGTTTACTGTCCCTTATAGCTAGGAAAAAATCAAACCTGTAAGCCTACGCAATCAAAAGATACAGCCATTAATGCCGCAAAAAAACTCATAAGGAGGAGTTTAGAACATTTTTAGTTTTTTTTTTCATTCAGAAGAAAATCATTACAAGCTTATATTTGTGGTTCATTGCATACAAAATGAGTGCATATTTCTTTTTCGACTTTGACTTACAATGCCAAATTTGATAAGGAAGACTCAGTGTGCGAGTCCGACTCAGAATTAACCAGTTTATTTTAGTGCTTTAAAATACTTTTTGAAGGCTCATGTTCTAGTGGCAGGACTAAACCATTCAATTTTAGCTGCAATTAATAAAATATTTTTGTAATTACAGATGAATTATTACAACAAGTGGAGATTAAAATAGAAAAATCTGAAGGTATTCTTTGTTTATTTAAATTACGTAATAATTATTTTAAATTGAGATCATCATGGCGCAGGAGCACAACCGTGCAACTGTAAACGCGACAGTTTTGCGTTCGAATCCCTGTTAAAAAGAAAAGCAGAACTGATAAAAATTTTTAGTAACTTGCACAAAAATGGACAAATAAATGACTGTAAACGCCATTGTTTTGACGCGTATTTAGGGGAATTAATTAATTTTTTTTAGCTGCTTTGCTGCTTTAGCAAAAGGAAGGGCGCCCTTATGTTTCACCATTCAACACCTAATGTATTGAAAATGTATTGTCTTGGCACTAAGTTCCCTCTGCTTACATTGTTTTTTTCTCTTTATTTTTTAATTATGAACTTGAAGTTAAACATTTAATGTATTTGACGTGATAACGTCTTATAAATGAATGAATGTCGGCTGCACTCATGAAAAAAATAAAACTCATTGTCGCGTTCCGTTTGAGCCGAGCGTGTAAGCGAGAGCGGAACAAGCGATAGACAGGCACGATCGGCTTAAGCGATCACCTAGTTACTTTTAAATAATCTGTATAATTTAAGTAGAAAAAAAATTAACGAATGCAAATATACATTAATTTATGGTAAAAATTGGTAATTATTAATGTAATTTATACTATTAAGTGTGCAATAAAGATTTTTATCTATTTATCCTATTTTGTATTATACAAAATAATGATAATTTAAAGATAATAATTATTGAAATTTTTCCTCGATGTTTTCTTATGATTTTATTACGTAAAATAACCGTTCGTAAACTGACTTTGCAGACAATTGATTTGCTTATTATCTTTAGATCTTCTCTTGCTTTCAGATAAAGAAGTTGTTGTAAAACCGGAAATTATTAATAACGAAGGTAATTTAAATGATTTGTTAATTCATGTTTAAAAATAACATTATATATTTGTTACATCATCAAATCCAGGGTCATTGATGCCAGTCGTGGTGCAGGGGCACAAACTTGCGACTATAAACGCTATAAATTATGGGTTCGAAATGAAATATTTAATATTTCCATTATTTTACGCACTGCCTCCAGAATTGGGAGTGTCTTAATACTAATTTCCCCTGCCTACCCTGCTATATATGGCATACAAGAATATCGCTCGGAAATTTAACCTATATTTTGTTTTTTAGACAATAATAGTATTGACGTCTATGAGGATGACAATATTGAACAGGAACCGGAAACAATAGAAATTTCTTTTGAATCAGAGGAAAACATAGAAAATACCATTATAGAGAAAGAAAATTCAATAATGTCTAATAAAAGTAAGTAATAAAGTACTTATTATTTATTTATTTTTATAAAAACAGGAAATGTATTATATTTTTTTTAATTATTTCAGTTTAGTTCTATGATTATGGCGCTTCGAGTGTGTAAAATTGTATTAAAAAATAATTTCAACTGTCTAAGCGGTGCGGGTCAAGTCCAGCAACCTTCAATTTTTCTTATGTTCACGCTGTATCTCGCATATAGCAGGGTTGGCAGACAGAACCTAGTATCAAGACAATCCGTTCCCACGCATCGCCCAATCTTTGAGGCAATGCGTGTTGAGTGGTGGAACCCAACGCCGCGACTTGTTACCAGAATTATATTTTTCATTGGGAGCTTAAAAAAATTGGGAAATTGGGGAATTCTGTTCTCGAAGAAGTGAAATATTTATTTACGTTTATGTTCATATTCCATTCCATTTCTTCGCTCTGGTGTCGAGGCAAAGCGCGGCGTTGAGTTCTGCCACTCAACACGCAATGTCTCAAGAATTTGGTAGAAAGTGGGAAACGGAGTGTCGTAACACTAGGTTCCCTCTGTCTACCCTGCTGTGTGCGGGATAACGCGTGACGCTGATTTAAAGGATATTATCTTTTTTTATTACAGGCAACCCAAAAAAGAAACCATCGTTAAAGAGCAATCTCAAATGGTGTAACAGAATAAAAACTGACAACGGGTTCAAATATTCCTGTAAAAAATGTTCAGCAAATTTCGACATGTATAAATATTTATTTCGGCATATCTACAGAAAACACAAAAAAGAATTTAATTGTAAAATTTGTTTCGAAACATTCGATGAACACAAAAAATACGTCAATCATTATAAAAAACATAAGAGATTACTTAAATGCGAATACTGTGATAAAACCTATAATAATTTCAGTTCTTTCTATTACCATAAAAACACACACATAAAAAAAAATCAGTTCATTTGTGATATTTGCAGTAAAGTGTTTTTACACAAAATTTCGTTAAAAAAACATATTTTATGGCACATGGGTATGAGTAAAAAGATAATGTGTGACGTGTGTGGCCACCCTTTTAATGATATTACTAATTTGAACAAGCATAAATCCGCTGTTCACGACAAAATTAGGCCGTTTAAATGTTATTTATGTCCAAAAACCTTTGCCTTGTCCAAAAATTTAGTTTATCATATAAGAAGACACACCGATGACAGGCCTTTTAAATGCGACGTATGCCAAAAAGCTTTTATAACGATAACAATTTTAAATAAACATAAAAAAACACACGATCCGAAAGAGAAGATTGGCGATCCTAATCATAAGTATAGTTGCAAAGTTTGCTCGGTCTCGTTCGATCACAAAGGTGTTTATCTGACACACATTAAAAATCACGATATTATGAAGCCGTTTATTTGTGATACTTGTGGAAAAGGATTTTGTACACAATACACGCTGAAACGCCATATTGACTCGCACAATGGTATAAAGAGATTTTTGTGTAAACTATGCAATACGCCACTGTCGACTAAGAGATTATTGAATCGTCATTTAGAAAGAATACACGACCCTAGCAGACCAGTCAAAAAGAAAATAACGTGCGAAGTATGCAAAATGATGGTCACAAATATAGAGAAACATAAAAAAAGTCATACGAATAAACGTTTTCAATGCTCATATTCATTTTGTTCCAGATCATATTCTGAAAGGAATACATTGCATCGTCATATAAAACATAATCATACCGGTATTACATATGCTTGTAATTTGTGTGAAAAAGTCTACGTACAGAAGGGTAGTTTAAAAAATCATATGCTAAGAGCTCACGCTGTTAAAGTGAAAGAAGAATAATCTAGAATTAAAATCAACTCCACGCTCTTTCCCGCATAGCAGAATAGAGGGAACTTAGTGTTAAGACACTCCGTTTCTCCGCCTAAATTTGTGGACATTGCGTGTTGAGTGGTAGAATTATGCTTTGTGGAGTTCAAACGCGTCTACAGTAAGATGATGGCCTTGTTGAAAGAATAATCTAAAATAGCATATAAAAATAGCAGAGCTTTAGCTTTGTAAAATAATTTCGTTTTTTCCCATTTTAGAGGGACATGTTTATTATGACAACATTACAAATCTCGCATTTAAATGCACTCGTCGGTCCAATCTCAGACTGTTAAAAAACATATTTTTATATGAGATACAATGAGAGCATTCGTACTATCGTTCCGGTCCAATCACGTATATAACAATATTTCTCATACAACACTTTGAGATTGGACCGAAATCGAACTGTGATCGGTATTATCGTGCTCCTTAAATCTTCCTTCAAATCACTGTCTATTAATGAAAATCATATTAAAATCAAAGGTTGCGTAGTTTAAACTTTATAAACGTATGTAAGTGGAAAGTGACCAGTCACTAAACAAATTTTATACTATGTAAAGAATGAAAGAGAATCAACTCAAAAATTTACTATTTTTTTCTTAAATTGACTAAATAAAAATTATATTTCGAAATTGTTTATAAAATAGGCTATTTATTATCTGTTTTGGAAAATTAACAATCATGAAGTTTTGAGTTGTTCACTTTCATTTTGATATGCCAACCAATAAATATATTCTAACATTATAAATATTATAATATACTGGTCATGATATTATAACATAATATACTAATGATGTACGCGCGGCTTCGCCTGCTTATATATATTGTTATATTTAGCCGAAATTATACAAAACTATTAAATATATCGTAACATGTGTGTTATTCTGATGTTTTAGCTATGTAACTGTAAAATTTTATCTAAATCAGTTTTGTAGGTTTTACGTTAAAGTGCAACAAACATCAATAACTGAACACCTTTATAATATTAGCAAAATTGTTATAATTAAGCATTCCGGTCGTTCTGTAAATAAGAAAAGAGAATGTAGTAAATATTCACGTGTTTTTTTACCATTTTCCGCTCTTTTTTTACTGAAGATTGAATAAACCTGTTATGAATTACTTCTAATGAATAGCTTTAAACCGTCGTATGAAACGAATACTTTACTACTTGCGACTCCGCCCGTTGTCAAATGGAAGTAATTACTTTTTGTACAGAGAAGCGATGAAATATAGTCTTTTCCATTAAATGGACTGTCCAAAGCAAATTAAATTTTTATTTCGATCCAGTATTTCCTGATATAAGAGTTGACAACCAAACAAACTCCTCAGCTTTATGTTATTAGTATCGAAGTATAGATTATTCTAACGGCTAGAATTGAATCCACTCTTCCCAATATTATTAAAATTAGTTTTATTTTTATTTATATGTTATTTTAAAGTGTTAATAAAACAAATAATAATATATTAAGTTTATTGTTTTCTGTTCGTAAAAAAATATATACAATTAAGTACACTGAATTGCTTATTAAAAAAAAAACCTTTTTATATTTTTATGTAATGTATGAAAAAGAAAGGTTTTTTTGTATACTTATTTATACTTAAATGTTGATTTTTACCCACCTACATTTGAGAAGTTAGAGGGAACCCAGTGTTTTCGAAACAATGCGTGTTAACTATTATGAAGCATTACAAATGTTTAATGCGTTCAATATATTATGAATACTATTCAATTTTACCATGAGTACATCTATGTCTCTTCAAACCACAGCTCTGACTAAAATGACTATCGCATACATCACATGCAAACGGCTTCTCCCCCGTGTGCACACGCATATGCAACTTCAAATTGCCATTTATTGAAAACTGCTTACTGCATATGCCACAACTAAACTGCCTATCCTGAGAGTGGACACGCATATGCTTAGATAGATTCCCTATCTGTTTGTTACATATTTTGCATGTGTAGGGTTTTACCCCCGTGTGTACACGCATATGACGTTTCAACTGTCCTGTTTCTCTGAACGAACGTTTGCATACGTCGCAAGTGAACGGTTTCTCCCCCGTGTGAACGCGCATGTGTATTTTTAAGTAACCATTGTCAGAAAATGCTTTTTTGCATACTTTACAAGAAAATGGACGTTCTCCAGTGTGTGTACGCTCGTGTAGCTTAAAACTGGCCATTTGAGCGAATTGACGGTTGCAAAATGAGCATATATACGGTTTCAAGCCTGTATGTACACGCATATGCACTTTTAGAGTAGTGTACGCAGTGAAATCTTTCTTGCATATGCTACAATTGTAGGGTTTCTCACCCGTATGTTGTCTCTCATGGATGGATAAGTAACTTTTGCTTGAAAATTGTTTATTACATACTTTGCACGCGTGGGGTTTAACGCCTGTGTGTATAATAAAGATGTGGCGCTTCAAATGTGTCCTTTGTGGGAATCTACGGCCGCATATGTCGCATACATACGGTCGTTCACCAGTGTGGGTTCGAATATGACTTTTTAGGGTCTGATTATGGCCAAACGACTTATTGCATATATCACAAGTGAAATTACGTTCTCCAGTGTGAACTTTTAAATGCTCTTTCAACCCTTTCTTCCTTTGAAACTCCTTTTCACAATGAACACACTTAAACTTTTCAACCCCAAAATGGGTAATTAAATGATTTTTCAAAAAACGTGCTTTTTCAAAATTCTTTGGACATTTGATACATGGGAATGAGTTATTTATGCTGTGTTTTATAGTAATGTGTTTTATAAGTTCTTTATTTAGACTGTATTTAGTGTTGCATATATAGCACGGGTGGGGTTTTTCGCCCGTGTGTAAGCGCATATGCATTTCTAAGGAGCCGTTGTATGAGAATTTTTTTTCGCATATTCCGCATGTGTATTTTTTTATTTTTGTGTCCGTTTTTATTTTCGGTTCTTTTTCTGAAATAGAAATATCTTTTTTATAATATTATTTTATACAAATATTTTGTAGTACAGTAGAAACTCGATTAATGTTGTCGTTAGGTATTCAGATAATGGAAATCCGGATAATCGAATCTATAAAGAAAACCTGCTTTTGTGCATATGTAGCACAAAAAAATTAAACACATTTTCCAACATACGATATATTGAGAATTATTAAGTACATATTTATTTTCTTGTTTCATTGTAGGTTGTATAAATAATTAACGCGGTTGATAGTCCGGATAATCGGGAATCAATATAGCTGGGGGCCGGATAACCGAGTTTTTACTATATTCTAAATATTCAGCTTTATGCTTATGCTTTATTATATTATAATGTTAATTTTGGTTTAATTTAATTCTACATTATTGACTATAGATATGTAATTAACATTTTTAAAATAATAACTTAACGGTTAAAACACTCCCAATCCCATGCACCACATATTATTGGTTTAACTTAACGCCGCGTTCTGTTACCAGAACTACGAGATGAAAACAATTGATTACTTCGAGAAGGATTCGAACTCATAACCTTCGTGATTACAAACAGACAAAATGTAATCTAATTTTACCTATATTTGGTATAATCCATTCATTTTGATAGCAATTACTTTTTAACGTCGACAGTGGCTGATCATCATCTCCTATGTCGCTGAATGAACCTGTAATTTTAAAAAAAACCTTTTTTTCAGCTTCCCGCTGTATCTCGCATATAGCGGAGTAGGCATCCAGAATCTAGTGCTTATGACTATTTTCTGCAATTATCCCACAATGCGTGTTGACCGGTTTAACTCAACGCAGAGCTCTGTCTACCAGAGGAGGAAAATGAATATCATCTTAACTCCTGATTTAAATGAACACCGGTGATCGAACCCACACGGATGAAGCACGCAGCTATTAAATAAAATTAAAAAACTAAATAAAATAAGTAAATTATAAAGAAAACAAAACCCGCCTGCGTTATCTAAATTTATGCCAAGTCAATATCAAAATCTGTTAACTAGTTCAACAGTTACAAGAGAATAAAGGACGATAGTAGGTACATACGACCGAAAAGCGTGTTTTCTTTTAAACTTACCATCATCATATTTTTGGTCAAAGCTGTTTTGGTTTTGATTGATAATTTCTTTTTTGAACTCTGCAAAATAATTCGTTATTATTTGTCAAATATAAAAAAAAATCTATTTTAATAGTTTCTAAGATTCTTACCGTCATCTTCGATTTCATCTTTGATTTCTTTGCTATTAAAATCAATATCTAAAACAAATATACATAATTATTAGATAACATTTGTCTACCATGAAATTTTTCATTATTTATTTATTTTAAAAAATACATACTATAAATTGTGTGAAATAATATATATAAATCATAATTTGTTATATTATGCCGAGGTTGAGGCAGGGGCACGAAGTGTGACTAAACGCGACTGATAGTGAGTTCGATCCCCACTCGAGGAAATAAAATATTTGTTTAAATTTATATTTAGATGTTTTTGCTCTGATGTCGAGGCAAAAACGCGGCGTTGAGTTGTGCCACTGAACACGCAATGCCGTCAGAATTCGGCAAAAAGTTGGGAACGAAGTGTATTAACACTAGGTTCCCTCTGCCTACGCTTCTGTGTGCGGGAGACAGCTTGTAGCGGTATAAATATTTAACAGTTTACTCGAGGATGCCAGACCTACGTAATTTTATAAAATCTGAAATTTTGAGGATACGATATTAGAGTAGAAACGCCCGTATTCAAATAAGCATTTTAGAATATTGTCGATAAATATAATACATACTTATTATGCCAGACTTTCCCTACGGTCCTTTACTTGGGTAATATAGGTTACTTAAAAATAAGGTAAATTACATTTATTTCATTTTCTTCACATATTTGTCCAAATATTTCATCATATGATGGGCTTCTTGAAATTATTTAGTAAATATATATTACTTATAATAATTTTCTGATATTCTTAAAAATTAAATCAGCTTCATGCTATATACTGCACACAGCAAGGTAGGCAGAAGGAACCTAGTATTAAGATAAATCTGATATATAATAAATTAGAGAAAATAAAAGTTTAAGTAAATTTCTTATATTATTTTATTGTTAACTATTCATCTTCATTGCTGAGCATCATTTAAAGGAATGATGTTAATTCACAATTTTGGGTCTTTACAGCCACTGGGTACAATCAAATATATACTGATTTAACCAAGACCTATAGCCACATGTCGATCGTATTGCACTAACACTATGAGCAAATATTTAATAAAAACTAAACATTAAATGATTGTGTTATCACTCACATTTATGCAATATAAGTAATGTGCTCAAACTCCAAGCTCATACTCACAGTCACAAGAGGAATCTTTATTGCATCTCAGAGACCTATTAGTTCATTTATTTGGTCAGCTTTTTCTTATCATTTGGCTATTAAAAAGGTCTTAAAATAGTAACCTAAATGACATATGTAAAATTTAGACTTGCTACTAAAAACTGTAAGATATGTTTTAATAAGTGTAATTTTTTTTAATAACCTTCATGAGATCTGGCACAAGTAAACGTCACGATTAGAGCCTGGCATTAATAAATATATTTTTTTATAATATAATTAAAACATTTAAATTTATATTTAACAAGCGTTCCCACTTTAA
>DWGR01003998.1:0-11579 GCA_018247715.1 Heliconius burneyi | reverse complement strand
CGTATAAAGAGAAAAATATACTATCTATATAATAACATAATAATTTTGCTTTGTCTTGAATAGCATTGGCCCCATTTTAGTGTAATATTTATAAATGTATGCTTTGTAAATCGCTTTATAATAAGTTCATATTAAAATAAAATATTTTTCTTAATTTGAACATCATTTATATGAAGGGATATTAAATAATTGTTTTAATAATAAAAAGTAGGAGATATGAATTATAATGTCACCATAAAATAAACTTATTGTTTTTAATATAATATCTTTTATTTTCGTTGTAATTGCATGACAGATGATTGCCTATTAGTATTTTGTTCTTAGAAATAATATGTAAGTATGTAAAAGGATGTAACAATATTATAATGAATGTAAAACCTACAATAATTACTAGAATATCATAGTTATTGTGAAATTTATTGACTTTGTAAAATATAAAAATTATGATAAAATTGTATTTTTTTTTAAATTTTATCTTCCCTATTCATTTGTATAGTTTTGTATTTGCAATTGCGTGACGGGTGATAGAATCTAGTACGGCATTTTGTGTAACTAAGCCTAAAAACTGAAAACACAGTCAGACATCATATAAACATTGTGTTTAGAAAACGTGTAAGAAAATGAACAAAACAGGATTCGAACCCGCGCATCTTGTTCAGGCGCGTTTTCTAAAAAGTATATTTTATTTTTTTATGGTAAAAGCATGGCAAACGAGCGTACGGCTCACCTGATAGTAAGTGATCACCGCCGCCCACGACACCGCGTAACACCAGAGGAGCTACTAGTGCGTTGCCAGCTTTTGGGGTGGCTGGGCCCCGGAGCCCGGCATTACTTAATGCGAAACGCAGTGGCATAAAGCCACTACTACTACTTCACGCCGGTTTTAAATGCCGGGGGTGGTAATTATCCGGTCGAGTCTGCCCATGCGTGTCGCCATTGCTGGCGGCGACTGACTCTCCCACTCGTACTTTAGTCGCCTCTTACGACACCACCAGTACCAGGGTAAGCCTATTCTAAGCCACACACACGTGTGGAATAACACTATTCTACACTTAGAAAAGAAATAATTGTTGAAAGTATAAAGATTTATATACGAATAGTTTAACGCTTTTAGGCGGGCAGAGTTAAAGACACCCTGATCTTGCCGGCGAATCTTCAAGAGTGACGGAACTCAGCACTGCACTTCCTCTACCAGAGCGGAGAAAAGATAACAAGTATAATCTTTTCTCCTAGTGAGACCCACAACTGACGCGTTTACATTGTGCCACGGCGGCCATATCAATTTAACAAATTACTTTATATAACATAGAGAATCTCGTAGCCCAGGGGCAGAAGGGTGTGACTGTACGCGATGGGTGTAGGTTCGATCCTCTCTCGAAATTATTATTTATTAATATTTTCATTTCTTTGCTCTGGCATAAAGACGAAGCACTATATATGTCTAAAAATTCGGCGGAAAATGGTGGAAAGTTAACAGTATGTTCCTTCTGCCTACAATATTAAGCTGATTTATTTATATGACATTCATCTATAAACCATACAAGATGTAACGATACAAATATCAATAAGGAAAAACATAACGAGGATATCAAACACAATTGTATCACTTGAGCTCTACTCTCGAATTTTATCGTATAACTACTGTAGACCCATAACTCGTAAATGTACCATTTTATAGCATCTAATTACGTACCGTTATTACTTTGATGTTGATGGGGGTTCATTTTATTTAATTGTGTGAATATTGTAAAATAATCTTAACTACTCATGAGGCCGTCGTGGCGCAGCGGCACAAGGGTATGACTATCGCGCAGGTTGTGGGTTCGATCACCACTCGAAGAAGTGAAATATTTATTTATATTTCCATTTCCTCGCTCTGGTGTCGAGGCAAAGCGCGGCGATGAGCTCTGCCATTCAACACGCAATGCCTCCAGAATTCGGCAGAAAATGGGGAACGGAGTGTCTTAACAAAAAATTCCCTCTGCCTACCCTCCTGTGTGCGGGATACAGTGTGAAACTGATTGTTACAGATACAATCTTTAATTATTATGTAAATCACTACTGCCCACACAGAGATGCTATTTTGGACCCTGTTAACAGTTAAACAAATTAACATAGGCACACACATAGTTATGTATGTAGAACAAACGTTAACTTACCTCAAAGTTGGAACTATATATATCTATAGTTAGCAATAAATTCATCCCACATCAGTTTACTTGCTTTTATCTAAAATAATTGTATTCTAACAGCAAGTAACGAAGTTAGTTGTTTTATTAGGTGCCTTTTCTATTTTAGACGTAGTTTTTAACATCAGCAATTTCACTATAATGACCCAGGAGCCAGGATAGTAAACGGCGCGATAGTTATGACTTCGATTTCTTTTCGAGAAAATCTTTTTATTTAAACATTTTTTCTTTTTCAAATTTGAAAAGAATAATATTTCATTCACCCGAGTGGGATAAAACTCACAACCCACACTAATGTCCCTGCGCCACGATAGCCTCAATAAAGATATATTTAATAAATGTACAAAACGGTGGTCTCGTGACTAAGTAACCACTTCAAAGCAAGTTTAGGCCGAAAATAAGAAGTTATTATGAGGTTTCTTTTATTGTTTAAGAAAATTACGGCTTCCGCTAATTAACAAGCAATTAGCTTTTATTGCGATATGTATAAGGAGAAGTAGTTGTTTCTTTATAAGTTACTGATAGTCCCTCGCTATTTTCTCATATTAATTCGTGATCAATCCAAGGGGATAAGTTTCCGCTTAGTTTAGTGACCGTCGTGGCGCAGGGGAGGACGTAGGGGGTTCGATTGCCACTCGGCGGAATTAAATATTTATTATGTACATGTCCTCACTCTGGTAACAAAGTAACAAGCACTCCAACAGGCAAGATTTCTTTGGAAAGTAGAGAATGGAAAAGTCTTAACGGGACACGTGTCTTAACACCAGATTCTCAGGTTCCCACAGCCTACTCTGTCATGTGCAGAAAACAAGCTCAAATCTAAAAAAATAAGTACCTACTGAACGTGTTCTGTCCAATCGTACTGAAGAAATGTAGACAGGTATTACATATTAGTTATTACGTATATAACACTAAATGATTCTCAAAATCAGCATGGTGGGTCAGAATTTTTTTAATTAAGCATGTTTATGGCAATAATTTGTTTTTATTTTATAATATTACTATAAAAAATACTAGACGTGATTCACAACTTTGCTTGCGTGGATTTTAAGGCATAAATCGGAACATCCCGCATTTTAACACGCTTTTATTACGTTAGCGTGTAACTAAGTAATAGGTACTAGCTTAAACTATTAAGATCTATTACCATCCAATTTTTTTCTTAGAAAGTAGTTTTGTCTATGTTGTGGTTGACATACTCGTATATAGATAATATATTTTCCTTGTCAAGTCCAATTCACATTAAGAAAATATATAAGAGATGAAACATTGAAAAAAATATAATAAAATAAATATTATATCAAATTTATATATTATCAATAAGCAATCCTCATAATAATATGACCATAGGTTTTGTTAGTTTTGGCCTAGAAAAATATGTAACAGTCACAGTAATATCTATTTTTATTTCTACGAAGGACAACAAAAAACATAAGAAAGACAAAAGCCTTTGATATTTCATAAAGTTAAGGGAAATTCCTTTTCTTTAATGTTGTATAAGACGGGAAGAATACAAAGTTTTCCTGAAGCTAATTTAATATATATTATATTTATATGTCCGTAATTTCCTTTACGTAATACTCGTATCATGTAGGGTAGCTAGGAAAATATATCTAGTGTTACCTTCGATACATACATTTTTATTATTTAAGAGGCAATGTAGCTGAACTCTACGCCTAAAAAATAGTTTTTATAAACTTTTGAATAATTTTTTATTTACTTACTTTTCCGATCTTTATATAAAAAAAATTGGTTTGATTCCCCATTCAGAGGAACCGTTGCCTACAAAACTTCGCTTCTTAATTATTGTAGTTAAGACTTGAATTTATCTAACTTTGAAAAGCCATGTAAGATTATTATACATATACCTATTATTTAAAATTAGATTAAACAATGTTACATAATTTCAATTTACAGCACTAAAATCATAAAGATATCCTTTATTCTATAAACAGAAATGAAATATGCATAATATATAAGGAAATAGTTGAATATTCTAATCATATTTCCCATATGAAATACCTTCGGGAGAGAGTGAGCTATTAAAACTTTATTACCGCTGGCGGCGCGAGTTTCAACAAAAGTAGTTTGATTTGTGTTGGGAAATTGTCATGATTTGTCACTTATTGGTTTGTACATACATGCATCGATCATCATCAGGGGGACTTTTGGGGCTTTTTTTATTCTTCTAATATATTTTTTTAAGCAAATTTTATTTATTCGACACGCAATGCCTTCAGAATTCGACAGATAGTGAAGGTTAAAATTAGTTACCGTCTGCCTATCCAGCTGTGTGCGGGATACAGGCATTGGATTTTATAATAATATTAAAAAGCTAAGAAGTTTGTTGACTGAATATCAGAAATTACTTGTTCAAATTGAAACATTCTTTTTATCCAAAAGATAGTCCATTTATAGAGAAAAATTAGAGACCATTTTATAACATACTCGTAGATAAATACTTATAATATTACCTGCAGGAGACTTGAGACTTTAATGTCACCTTGGAATGTTATCATACTCGTATGTCAGACATAAGTATTAATACTACTACTGATCACTCTGTTGCTAAAAGTTAGTACATAATTTAAAAAAATTCAAACTGATTCAGGAGTTCTAAGCATTTCATTGTGTCGAAATTAATAAATTTGGAAAAAGTGAATAATAAACTTTTAAAATCAATTCCTTATGCCAAATAATAAAAGGAAAATATTTTCTTTTGCTTCATTTCATCATTTTCATCAACCTGGGAACCTAGTGTAAGTATACTCTGCCTAATTAAAACACTTCCGTTCTCCACTTTCCGCCAAATTCTCGAGGCCTCGTATTGAATTGTCTCGAGGCGAGGTGGAAGAATATATAAATATCTAATGTAAATTAACATCGCATATAGTAGCAGTAAATATCGCATTTCAACTAAAATTTCAGCTTCATATATTAATATGAAACATTTGAAACGATTGAGCATAGTCAATGTTGAGTGAGCTAGGCTAGGAGATGGTGATAAGCTTTTTAAAAGAAATTTATTTTTTTCTTTTTATTATTAACTGACTTCTGTGAGAGGAGGAAGTTATTATTTCAACTTTATGTTTTTTTATGTTTGTTACCTCAGAATGTTTGAGTCCATTTCTGACAATGTTATGCATGAGTAAATCACATAAATTCTAAATTTGCATTAAGCATATGCGCTAATTGGACGAATAACTCAATATCACACCAACTAATTTCGATGATTCTTTTTTATTGGAAAGATAGGCTTCAATGGTAGTTAGATGAGAGTTTGATTAGGTTCTCATGGGATCCAGTCGAGGTGGTTTTTTTGTGAAAAATTATAAAGAATTGCTCATTGATTTGTTTTTTGTTTGATATAATGTAGTCTATCTAGAATAAAAATGTTTTCAATAATTTCGTGGTATTTCCTCTTCACCTTTTCCTACATAACAGAGGAAATTTAGTGTCAATCTACTCCACTTCACTTTTGGAACAATTTGTTCATACATTGCGTGTTAAGCTCAACGCCGCGCTTTGACTATTAGAGCGGAGAAATAAGCATAATTTAAACTTGATGCTCCCGAGTAGGGTTCGAATTCACAACGACCGTGCTTACAGCCATACGCTATCCCACTGCGCCACGATGGCTTCTGAGAAACTACTTAACCCAATCTTAAGATACTTCCTATCCCCAGTATGAATGGTTATTAAAATCTTATATTGGCTCCTAGTCTAGAAGTGTCGTAATTTTAGGTGCTAGTGATTTATTTCTATCGTCTGGGGTTGAAAATAAATTATACAGTCACCCTTCAGTGCTGTAAATGTAATTCTATATTTCAAATATCATATTATGCATATATTAAATATGAATATCGGAAAAGCGTGTTTCTTGTATATACATATAAGTATATATTTAAGAGAAAAGTGGGGATGGGAGTGTACCAAGTCTCAATTTTAGGTAATAGGTATAGAGAGTTAAAATAAAAAAACGGAATTATGATATGGAAATTAAATTACAGTTACATAACTTGTAAATTTTTTTAGGACCTTCCTACGAATTCTATACGAGTATTGAATTCGTTTTTTTAGGATTTTAAATAGTAAATAGGTTTATTATAACTATAAATAATTTCAAAATATTTTTTTTAAGGGAAAAATTATTCCAAATTATTCCAGGCTTTGCTCGCCTTTTGTGTCTTAACTAGTTTAAAGGATACTTTTTTAGCTGTACGCTGTATCCTGTACACATCACTCTAGGCGGAGGCGGAGGGTACCTAGTGTTAAGACACTAGATTCCGCACTTTCCGCCAAATTTTCGAGGCATTGTATGTTAAATGGCGGAAGTGCACGCTGGACTTTTTAGAAATGAAATTAACAAAAAAAATCAGCTCTATGCTTATATCCCGCTTATAGCAGAGTGAACAGACAAAAACAAATTATGGATAATGAAAATTTTAATAAATAATAATTCATTTCCTCGAGTGGAACTCAAACCCACACCCGACGCGTTACATTCAAACGCTTGTGCCCCTGCGCCACGACGGCCTCACTACACTACCGAAACTTATTGAAGTGTTCGAAAAATTATTCTTAAAATTTTGGACATTTCAATAACCTAACTATATAACTACCTAAGTAAAAAAGGATAACTGCTTAATTCAAAAACGTAATTTAAGGCAAGAGCATGGGTGTAGAACAGGAGACGGCCATGAAGTCCAGAAATTTTACTAGCATGAATATCCAAGCCTAATTTCCAGATACGCCTATGGGTAAATTATGAAAAAAGTATTCATTACCCATACATAGCTGCTAAAGACAATCGAAGCAAATTTAACATTTTGAAAGTGTTATACTAAGCATAGAATAAGATTTTTAAAAATATATACAAATTTGAACGGAACCGCCCAAGATCTTCCATTGGATCTTGGATTCCAAAAGACGCAGATTCGAGTTAAGCTACGTTCAATTTTTATACGTTTTTATTCAGTCGTGGCGCAGGGGCACAATGTGTTACAGTCACACGCGACTGATTGTGGGTTCAATCCCCACTCGAGGCAATGAAATATTTAGTTAAATTTCTTCAACCTGGAGTCGAGGGTGGCCATCAAAGGGCGGCGTTGTGTTCCGCCACTCAATATGTAATGCCTCCAAAATTCGGCGGAAAGTGGGGAAACTAAGTGTTTTATTTAACTCTAGGCTCCCTCTGCCAACCCTGCTCAGTGCGGGATACAGCGTGAAGTTGATTTGATTTGATTTTTTCTAAAAAAATGAAACTGAATTGTAACAAAAAATAACATAATAGAATTTTCCCTCTAACTAAGGTATAACAAAATAAAATTTTTGTAATTATTTGAAATATTTCAAGCGAAAAGAAAAATGCTGAAGTCCGATCTCATTAATTC
Source organism: Heliconius burneyi (assembly GCA_018247715.1). Taxonomy (NCBI): domain Eukaryota; kingdom Metazoa; phylum Arthropoda; class Insecta; order Lepidoptera; family Nymphalidae; genus Heliconius; species Heliconius burneyi. The sequence continues at coordinate 3,997 of DWGR01003998.1, read as the reverse complement.
AATATTCCATTGTTTTATCTATAAATATCGTTCGTCGGAGTCCTAAGGAAACAACGGCGGCAGCTCTCTCGTAAAGTGTTTGTTTTGGGTAAAGTTAGTAACTTTTCATAAATTTCTATGATTGTATGTTTATTTTTCTTTATATTTTTCAATGAAAATAGAATCGTAGCAGCGGCACAAAGTCTGACTGTGGACGCGACGGTTGTGGGTTTAATTCCCACTTTAGGTAATGAAGAAAATGGAATGTACAAGTAAGAGAGAGATGTGCATAGTTATAGTGAACAGGTCCAGGTGGTTGTTTATTTAATTAAAAATCTGTTAGGTAATGCCAAGCACCGTCAGGGTGCATCTGACGCAATGGCTGTAGGTTCGACTCCCATTCGAAGCAATAAATTAATTTTATTACCCGGCCGCTATCGTAAAACGACAGTATAATATCGAATATAAAAAAAATAATTTTCTAACGGTTCACACAGTATTTTCTTTTATTTCAATAATTTTAAGTTTTTTTTTTTATTTTGGGTATTCTATTTATTTATTTCAATCGTACTGAAAAATAAATATATTTTAATGACAATAAAAGAAATTAATGACATTTATACATTCAAATGACGAAATAATTAACGACTTAGACTGAACCACATTGTTAGTGTAAAATTTACATTACAAAATGGATGACTCCAATTAAGTTTAAAAGCGCTCGAGTGTATACAAAGTGGTGGCCGAAGACTCGAAGAGGTCGAGTATGTATCTACGACTCAGTACCGCCTCGTTACTTGAAAATTAAAGGCGATTTTAGACAGAATATAATTTTATTGTTTGGAGCACCCTTTTGTAATATGCAATATTATATTTAAATGTATATATTGTAATATGACAGTAACTATTTAATATACGAAATATTAGAGACTAGTCATGGCGCGAAGACTGTAAACGCAATAGATTATGGGTTCGATTCTCACTTGAGGAAATTAAATATTTAGTACCATTTTTTTCTCACTTTAGTGACGAGGCAAGCGCGGAGTTACGCCTCAATGCCTCTAAAATTCAGCAGAAAGTGAGGAATGGCAATGTCTCACCACCAGGTTCCCGGGTAGACAAAGTCTTGTCTAATCTGCTATGTGCGGGATACAGTAAAGCAATATTGATAAAGCCTGGATAGTAACAGTACAAGTACTGAATACTCCTCAATATATCTCCGCGACTTTTATTGTCCCTACATAAATGATGCTATAAAAATGTATACCGTAAGATTCTGTGTCAGACAATAATTCAATACTGGTGATACAAGGGTTATAAAATACAAGTACACTTCTAAGTATGGACTATCCATAATCCATGGTATGGTATCCATAGTCCATACGAGTATAGGTATTATTTATTTATAGAATTGTTATTAAAAGTTAAAAGTATGTAGAGAATGAAGAAGAACGGACTCAGTTGCTTTGGGCACGCCGAACGAATGAGTGACGAAAGAATGGCAAAAAAGATCTTTGATGAAAAAGTGAGCGGTAAGAGAGGTAGGGGGAGGCCTCGGTTGACCTTCAAAAACGTAGTATCTAAGATACTGGATGAAGGTCACGTAAAAATGACAGTGGACGAAGGGAAAGAGGTAGGTAGATATCGTAGCGTTTGGCGCTCTGTTCTCTCTCTGACTATCCTGCAAGGGATTAAGCGTGAAGCTGTGTTGTACTACAATAACAACTTATTGTAGATTTCACTACATTGTATTACATACGCAGAAAATTTCTGTACTTCTTATTGTGGGGACTTACTTTCAAAAGCGAGCTTAGCGAAACTCAACGCCGCTATTCGTCTTCCAGGGCGGGGGAAAAAATTAAATATAATCATCCTCCCAAGTGGATATCGAATCCACCTACCTTACTAAATAATGTTTACAGTAGTCATTTTGCTACTGCACCTCGACAGCGTAATTTCGATGACGCTTTGTGGTAATATTAATTAAGCGTTAAAGAACTTTCATAGCCGCTTTTACTGATCAAACTTCTGCTTTGAGAGATATTGGTGATGGAAATAATTATGACAATATCGTAATAATACAGGCCTAATAATTTTAGCTACTTTCAGCCTCGTACACGTTGGTTGTCGGTTCAATCGACATTCGGTATACCGCACACAGCAGTGTAGGTAGAGAAAACCTAGTGTTAAGACACTTTTCGCCGAATTTTTTAAGCATTGCGTGTTGAGTAGGAACTCAACGCCGCTTTTTGCCTCGACACCTAAGCGAAGAAATTGAAATATAAATGTAAATAAATATATCATTTTCTCGAGAGGGGATCGAACCCACAACCGTCACACCCTTGGGATATGTAAAATACTATTGTTTCTTCGCTGTCAAAACAAGGCATTGAGATCCGCGTTCCGCCTATACTCATAAAGTTAGTTTAAAAAAATGGAAAGCGGAGTGTTTTAACACTACGTTCTGCTTGCCAATCCTAAAGATATATAAACTTATAACAATGTAATAACCTGGATGTTAATAATAGTATCTTTAGCTTAATACTTATTACTTAGCCATGTTGTGCTGAAATTTTGCCAAAAGAATAATTTCAAACAAACGATTACAAGATTTCTTTCGCATCGCTACATTTTAGCAATTTGGAGAAGTGGTCTCGTTTTAATGCCATTATTTTTGAAGAACCGACCGTGGTCTGACTGAGACTGGCGTCTATTGATTGTAACAAGGAGTTGAGGTGCTTATTTTGTATAAAATAAAATATGATGAACACATATTGATTAGTTTTAAGCAAAGGAAGGCGTGAGGTTTTTCTATTTCATACACATTTGTTCTTCATGAGGGATTTTTTTTAAACTCTCCTTATCCCGCGTATCACGATCAACAGAGAGAACCTATTGAGAAGGACCAGATCTGCTGGACGCGCCACTTTTGCCTAATGTGGGTAAAATAAAAGTGATATAATAAGTAGTCTCTTTGTATTCTACAGTGTGGAAGAAGTACTTAAAAAAAATATTTAGTTGTTATTGGATTTTACTTAGCTTTTAGGCTTTGTTACTCAATAATTTCTTATATTTCGTAATCGATGGAGACGTTTAGTCTGTACTTCACGTAGATGAGTAGACTAGATGAGATTATCCTCGTATAGTGATATCTTATCATGTTTGACTTTATCTTAAAGTGGATTCTTGGAGATATATTTGTTGTAGGTCCATGGTTTTATATGATGAAATCGATTTTAGTTTTAACTGCTGTGTAAAACATTTCTTTTCTTAATTGGTTATTTGGTACCTATAGTTTTCTATAATGGATTCCGCGAAAGATAGGGAAAAGAGTGTCTTATCACCAAGTTCCCTCTGCCTGTCCTGCTGAGTGCAAAATATAGCGTGACGTTAAAATGAAATTTAATAGATCTTCTATTTTTATGTCTGTTGTTGTTTCTTTATTTGTTTTAGTTAAAAGATAAGTTATCATAATAATTGTTCAAATAATAAATATTATAAATTATGTAATTTTTTAGCATGTCTTAATTATTTTTGCGCTAAGATATTCAATTTTTTACATGTCGACGGACAAATTCATAATGTAAGTTAATGAAATAAAAATACCCAAAAATACCCTTGATCAGGGTCGACCCCTAAGCCACAGCCAGACACTGTTCTCCAGTATCAGTATGGTTTCATTTTTGTTTTTTTTTTAAATCTTTATAGTCTCATGCTAGATCCCGCTAATATCGTGATAGGCAGAGAGAACCTAGTGTTAACACACTCCGTTCCCTACTTTTCGTATTTCCGAAATAATAATCAAAAATTAATGGCAACGGAGTGTCTTAACTCTAGCTTCCCAGGATTCCTGCGCCTATCCTGTTATGAACTGGATTCAGCGTGAAACTAATATAAATGAAGTAATTAGAATCAGAGTGGATTGTTAAACACGAACACGGCTTACCTATTATTACGTGTCGACCACGTGATTGATTTATGATAATGGAGTTTTGGCGAATCGGGCTTATTTTAATTT
>DWGR01003997.1:0-11579 GCA_018247715.1 Heliconius burneyi | reverse complement strand
TTAATAGTTGGTTAGCAATTTACGTAATTTTTCTATTCCTATAATTAAAGTCACTTGAAGCTTTGTTCTGAAAATTGCCATCTAGTTTTACTGTTATGTTTTTAATTATAATTAGCTACAGCCATAGCTTATATACAAATTTAGATTTAGTTTTTATGTTAAAATAATTGTATAAATAATTATAATAGATTGTACTAAAAAAGAGACAAAAAGAACTTTACTTGTTCAAGCGATACCAGTAAGATATTATGCAATTTCTTTTTACGTTACGCTTCCCTACATTTTGCAGGATAGATTTACATTCATGAGTGATATTGCTTTTGTTATATAAAAAAGTTATTATTATATCAAACTAAATATTTTTTTCCCCTAGCCTGCACTGTCCCATTGCTGGGCAAAGGCCTCTCCCCATTTTTTCCACTCTGGTCTATTTCGTGCTATTGAGCACCAATCATGTTTGTTATGGTCCAGCTCGACTCGCCATCTTCGTTTCGACCTGCCAATTCTCCTTTTAGAGTTCCGAATCCAGCTGGTTGAAGATTTCGCCCAAACATGCATGTCGCATGCCTACCAGAATTCAAAAAAATGAAATAAAGCAGCAAAAACAATCCAGAAGTAGCTCCCAACTCGATTTACAGAACTCTACATCCATCCACGACATCGATCGCGTGCCCAGCTTTATGCGTTGCTAATGCCTTACTATTTGCGGTTGGACACACTGAGATTACGTATCGCGTAATAGTCTATCATAGCCTCGTAGGGTATGAGTTAGATGGTATCGACGACTTCTGGATAATAATATGTTGGAGATGTTTAGCGATACACGTTTTTAGTTGAAAAACTTAATATAGAATGACAAAAGTGATTTTAAAATCAATTATAATCTATTTTTTTTGTTTCTTCTATTTTATATAGATTCATATTATATTGAAATGTAACTAAAAATGGCGTAAAAGGTAAAAATTATTTTCATAGTAGTTTGTAGTAGTTGTAGTAAATTCTAACTGTTCTATAAAAAAAATGTAAAAGTTATATATATTTTTTAATAAGAAATGACACCAGCACCGTTGCGTTTTCTATTTTATTCGATTAATTGTATTCGATATGTAGCGTCCGTTTCCCATTTTCAACCGAATTTTGGTGATATTACGTATTGAGTGGCGGATCTGAACTCCGCGCTTTGCCTTCTTAATCAAGAGAATAATTGAAAAAATCGTTTCCCCGAGTAGGAATCGAACCTACGACCGTCGCGCATACGATCACACACCTCTAGAGGTATAATCAAAGATATAGTAACTAATCGAATTATATGGTGATAATATCAACCAAAAACATAATTTCAATATTTAAACCGAAAGAACTTTATGATTTCCATATCCACAATTGAGAATAGAGAATTACAAAGAGCTGCATGTGATGATCAGCTTATAAATAGACCTTTTATCGTACCCAGTAGCTCGGATAGCGCCCGAGATGATGGATTGCACTCACCAGTTATTAAGGTCATTGTGGGCAAAAACAACATTAATACGTAGGGTCTATAGGATCTATGGGATTGTATTTATCTAATAAGGCATTCTATTTGTTGGAAGTGGCTTATCTTTTGTAACATCTTTGTTCGAGGTGTTGTAAATTAGTTTCGTTACTGTATTATGTTATTAAATATAACTGTATTAATATTTTCCTATCACTTCACAGTAACGAATGGAGAATATTTTGGGGAGACTGTCTGGTATGCGGTGTAAACCATTAAACTGAAAAAGTGTACATATTCTTTATATTTTTGTTGTATCTCAATTTTAATAGGTATTAAAAAGTCTCTTAAATAGAAATGTATTTATTACTTATTATTAATAATTTAAATCAGCTTCACGCTGTATCCCGCACACAGCGGGTAGGCAGAGGGAATCTAGTGTTAAAACACCCCGTTCCCCACTTACTGACGAAATCTGGAGTTCAACTCAACAACAGAACTCAACGCCGCGCTTTGCCTCGACACTAAAGTGAAGAAATATAAATACAAACGTAGTAATTTGTCCCTAGTAGAAATCGTTTTTTTCCCTTGACTTAAACAAAATTTAACAAATAAAAGTAAATAAAGATATAGAAATATCTAAAAGTAGATCCAACCCACAAACAAGGCAAAACGATGTGTTTAAAACTGTCCATCATTTACAACGATAACTTCAACTACCATTTGTTCCCTTGAAATCAGTTGTTCATCTAGAACCGGTTCGATTCCATGTCAGAATGCTCAGTCAACTATGCAATCTCTAAGGGAACAACTAGTCATATGCTGGTTGAAGTTAATTTATTATATGATTAATTATCTTATTTGTAATAGAAATAATGTATTTTAGTTAGTCTTGTATTTTGTTGCTTATCTGTATGTAAATAATTATAACATTATAATATTTTTATTTTAACGTATTTATTTATATTATAGAACACAAGTATATATTTTCCTATTATCGCTTAGATTTATTTCTTTAATTAAAAAAAAATGCCTCCAGAATTCGGCAGAGAGTGGGGTACGGAGTGTCTTAACACTAGATTCCCTCTGCCTACCCTGTTGTGTGCGGGATACAGCGTGAAGCTCATTTCTTTAATTAATGACAAATATTCAGATCTACCGGCCCATTGAACCATAGAAAAAATCAAACTTCTAAGTCAACTCCATCAAAAGATATGAGCATTTTGCATGCTTCGTTTTTGGTGCATTTTGAAGGAAATTTGCCTAGTAAACAAAACCTATATGGTACTATCCGTGGACCTACAATTAGGGAATTTGGAATAAGGCAAGAAGTGAGAGAGTAGAAAGAAAACATTACAAACTTATAATTATAGTTAATTTTATTCTAAATGAGTGCATCTATCCGCAAATATAAGTTTGTAATTTTTTTAAATTGTACTTCCCTGTACTCTTGACGTACAATTTTAAAATTGGTACGGAGGATTCCTTATGCTAGCCCGACTCGCATTTGACCGGTTTTATCTTATTAGAATAATAATTTATAATAAAGCAACTCACCTTACATCTTCATTGTGTTTTTTGTTTCCGGTATTTATCTGTGAATAAAGAAAAACATAAAATGAATTTGAAATTCAATAAATTATAGTACGAGTATAACTTTTGGTATAATTGACAGTTGATCAATTTCTAACTACTTTATTGCTTCTTAATAATATTTAACTTCCGTTCTCCACTTTCTCTCCTCTCAGTTCGGTATTTCAACTATTCTATTTGGTGGTCCCTCTGTATTGCTTTTGGCGGAAATCGACGTCATTATTTTCTTTAACTAATAAAGCCTAGAAAATCGGCAGCGGATTAGAACCTATAGAAATTCGTATATTGCTAAGGATAAGGCTGTAGTGCCGCAGGAACACAAGCGTGCGACTGTAAACGCGACAGTTATGGGTTAGATTCCCATTCACGGGAATGAAATATTTCATTTTGCTTGCTTGCCTTGCTCTGCTAACGAGGTCAAGCGCGGCGTTGATTTCCTCTTAACCAGCAAAACCTCGACAATTCGGAGAAGAAAAGTGTCTTAATGAGAACAGAGTGTCTTATCACTAGAGTAATAATTTTAAGATAAAGTAACAAAATATATGCATAAAACTAACTAAATATTTTGAAAAGAAAAACAAGATAAGCCAAAAGGCGGTTGAACTTAAATCTAAGTTTTTAAAAATTATAATATCATTACCGTTACAACCACTAATATTTTGTTATACAAAAATCACGTATGCTCATTGCTTTAGTTCATTCACTTAAAGGCAATTATATGTATTTAGCTGTGTGTAGCCTTTATGGTGAGGGTCTAGAGGTGAGTTTGGGTGGGTTATGACGTGATTATGAAGCATCAGCCAGACCGATATGGTACGGTGGTCGGCGCTGGAGCGTGGCGTAACTGGCCAAGTACACTGTCTTAGGAGCTTCCTAGTATTTTTAATTTATAAATTGCAAAAATTGATTAATATCAACGGATGCTATCAGCTCTTTCAAGCCTAGTTGGTTTTTATTCCGTTTTAATAGGGCAAAATTGTAAATAGCGTCACGCTGTATCCCGTACACAGCTGCGCAGGCAGAAGGAACCTAGTGCTAAGACACTCTATTCTCCTTTTTCCGCCGAATTCGGGGACGCTTCGTGTTGAGTAGCGAAACTGCTTTTGCCTCGAAACCACAGAATAGAAATTAAAATATTTCATTTCCTAGAGTGGAGATCGAACCCACAATGCCTTTATAATCACACTGTACCACTGAGCCTCTGGCCTCGCAAAGTTATAAGCAGAGAAGAAATAATACACTATTTTACCATATCCGTAATGTAATTTATCAAATGTCTGATAATAATTTATTGGTTTTTAAAATACCTTCTTCTTTTAATAAGTTCTTTGATTTTCACGATTATTACACATTTTCATTTGAGGCCAGTCGTGGCGCAGGCACACAAGGTGTGACTGTAAAACCGACTGGTTGTGGGTTCGATTCCTACTCGAGGAGATGAAATATTTATTTAAATTGATATTTTCATTACTTTGCTCTGGTGTTGAGGCACGGCGCGGCGTTGAGTTCTGCCACTCAACACGCAATGCCTCCAGAATACGGCAGAAAGTGGGGAACGGAGTGTCTTAACACCAGGTTCCATTTGCCTACCCTGTTCTGTGAAACTATTTTAACCGGATTATTTAAGATTATACATTTTTGGAAAACCCGACGTTTCGAACAGTTTGCAGTAGTCCGTGGTCTACCCGTGACCATAATAATCTTAAAAACACGCATTTAATCCGGTTAAAATAGTTAAATTTAAAATATTCTTCTTTGTTTGTTTGTTATATAAATATAGAAAATATTTCAGTCTCAAGCTTAAGTATATTTATTCCTGTAATTATAAATTACCACGATAATTATTACATAGTACTTAGTGATTAATCCAGCCTGGGTTTCTTAAGTCTCTCCGTTTCCCACAGAGTATAAATTTGAAATAACCACAGATAATTTTCTTAAATAGACGTGGTTACCATTATACGAAAACTAGTAACCCATGTCATATTTTACGTTTTGATTTATGTAAAACAAATGTATGCAAACAGAAGATTAATAAAATGATATAATTTATGGTCACCGTAATAAATTGTATTAATACAGTAAAATATTTAAGACGATTTTTGAAATTCTTCTCCAGCTATGGAATAATATTTTGGTCATTTAAAATATTTAAGAATTTTACTCAATAGGTTCGGGTTTGAATAATTTTGCATCTACGTATAAAACAAGTTCTCTATATTGAATCAGCTTCACGCTGTATCCCGCACGCAGCAGGATAGGCAGACGGAACCTAATGTTAAGACACTCCGTTCCCCACTTTCTGCCGAACTCTCTAGGCATTGCGTGTTGAGTGGCAAAGCTTAACGCTGCGCTTTGCCTCGACGAACGATCGAACCCACAACCACCGCGTTACAGTCATACCCTTATGCCGCTGTGCCATGACGGCCTCAAACAACATTTGCATGCATTTCTACATTTTAATATATTGTTGTGGACTAAATCGCTATATCATGATAAGATCGAATAAAATTATATTTTATTTAAAAAACTAAATGAATAATTTCCATACTTATCTGTTAGATAAAATAATAAAGGCATCTAAAATCTAAATATAAAAGAACAAAATATAAGCAGCAGTATTATAAATTAGTTTTAAGCGTTTATATTGCAAGTATGTAACTGTAAGCGCGACTGGTTGTGGGTTCGATCCCCAATTAAAGGAAATAAAATATTTATTTAAATTAATATTCTAATTTCTTTGCTTGTGGTCGACGCAAAACGCAGCGCTGAGCTCCGCCAACACGCAATACTTCCAGAATTTCCTCTGCCAGCTGCGGGATACAGCGTATAGCTGATTAATCAATATGGTATCATATTCACAATTCTTACTAAGACGTTAAAGGCAATGGCGATACAATATCTTAATTAGGCAAGAGCTGGACGGTGTACTCGTATATGATATATTTCTTATAGAACCATGTACTTGGCAACACTCGATAAGGTTTAGATAATTTAAATGTAGTTAAATTGCTAAATACCGAGCTATTACGAAAAAGAAATTTTCTAGCTTTAGTTTTCAAGATTTTTCGTTAATATTTGATATTTAAAAACAAGGATATTCCGATAGGAGCGGGACGTCTGGCAATGCTGATAAGGATTCAGTCTTGATTTTTAATAAATAATAATAAAGGGATAAACAATCATTTTTTGTCCCGCTTTTTTACCTAACATGTTAAAAAAGACACCGAGATTAAATATAAGATATATTTGCCTTTTCACAATAGATACATCTATTGTGAAAAGGCAAATATAATCAGTTTACATAGATTGCTCTCTTTAAATAAATCTGATGTAAGTCTTAGTTTTACGTTATTTATATTAGTATTTTACATGTAAAACACGTGCTCTAAATATATTACTCGTAAGACAAAGGCAAAGCAGTAAATCAAGCTATGTAGTATAAATAAATTTACTCTACATTACATAATATAGAGGCCGTCATGGCGCAGCGGTGTGACTGTAACGCGACGGTTGTGGGTTCGATCCCCACTGGAGGAAGTGACATATTTATTTACGTTTAGATTTCTATTTCTTCGCTCTAGTGTCTAGGCAAAGCGCGGCATTGAGTTCTGCCACTCAACACGCTATGCCTCCAGAATTCGGCAGAAAGTGGGGAACGTAGTGTCTTAACACTATGTTCCCTCTGTCTACCCTGCTATGTGCGTGATACAGCGTGAAGCTAAAAAAAACATAATATAGATTTCTCTTATTATACAAATTCAGATCACGGGAACCTATCGGTAACTCCCGGTGCTTTCGTATGCGGTGGGGCTAACGCTAATTCATTTCTATTTACTTGATCGCCAAGATAGCTGACGCATGATGTCACCAATGGTCACCATATATTTACTGAATTTAAGAGAAAAAAACGTAGGTTCAACGCGCCCATTTTTTGTCGTCTATATTAATTAGGATGTAGAACGACGTTTACACAAGATCTTAGAGTCGATCTTGAGTGTTTGATTTTTTTTTCTTCAAAATGATCCGAATCTATAATTCACGTAAAATCCCGCTATAAAATACACTTTGGAAAGCTTGATGGCTCGTTGAAACTTTTTAAATGTATTTTTGTTTTACGATTACTCTTATGGGTGGTATTATTAAAATTTACGTTTGCCTTATAGTTATTATCTACTTATTTTGCAATACTGCTTTCAGTTGTAAATTAATTTATTTTTATAATAATAATATATTATACACATTGAGGCCGTCGTGGCGCAGCGGCACAAGGGTGTGACTTCGTGCGCTGCAAAATCGACTGGTTGTGGGTTCCATCTCAACTCGAGGAAGTGAAATATTTATTTACATTTATATTTCCATTTTCTTCGCTCTGGTGTCGAGGAAAAGCGCGGCGTTGAGTTTTGCTACTCAACACGCAAAGCTTCCAGAACTCGGCAGATAGTGGGGAACGGAGTGTCTTTACACTAGGTTCCCTCTGCCTACCCTGCTATGTGCGGTATACAGCGTGAAGCTGATTTAATTATTTTTATTTATTTTATTTTATATGTAAATAAATGATTGATAATCATATATATCTATATTTTTTAAAATATACATCTTGAGTATATGTTATTAGTAAATACTATAAATCCGAGATACACCTTTATACATTTTTAACCAAATTAAATGTCGATACTATTTAAATGAAAAGCCTTGTATAATTTTTTTTGCTTTTTAATAGTTTTATCGAGATATCACCATATTTTATCGTCACTGGTTGTGGGTTCGATCCCATCCGTGATTCGATCGATATCCCCCATATTTTTATTTCTTCGCTCTGATGTCGAGGATGTCATTGACCCCCACTTGACACTCAAGCTCCCAGAATTCTGCGGAAAAGATTCCTTCTCCCTATCCTGCGGGATACAGCGTGAAGCTAATTTTTGATTTTAAATAGTTTTATAAAGAAAAACGGGATATACACCTAAGGTGCAGCGCGGTATAAATCTTTATGTTTTATGTCCCACATGATGATATCTCAGAAAACTGCACGTTTCGCAATTAAAATTTCATACGGTTTTTGCATTTTGTTGATTTGCCCTTTTACTTTTAAATAAAATAAAAAGAGCTCTCCTAGTCACTCTCTTTTTCCATATAGTGTTTTACGAGTACATTAAAAATATGAATATAATATATTAAGTTAAAAATTAAATAACAATTTAGACGAAAAATATTTTTTAGAAAACGTAAAACTTTTAACATAGCGAGGCTTGAATACGCGCCTCTTGGAAACCGTCCGAGCGCTCTGACCAACTAAGCCATACGTTCTTAATTACGTACGGCGTACCTAAAGTATTTTTTATAACATTTTCTTACTTACATTCGGAGAAAAAGGAGAGTAACGCTGAATACTTAAAGAATAATCTGGGACTTTAGGTGCCCGTTAGAAGCCAGTTTTAGTTATTTCATAACAAATATGGAAATTTTACTATTAGTTAAAATATTTCTAAGCAACAAATTATTCATGTCGCGTAGATCGGACATAGCTTAGTTTAGTGTTGCCAGCTAGGAACGTGATGGCACATTAGTGTTGCCAGTTAAACACACACGATAAACATTGCTGTCAGTTAACTATAATATTTGTTTAAAACAATTGAGTGTTGCGTGCTCGTTGCCTGCGGGATAGTGTGTGGTCGTTTATGTCTCACGCCCTGTCAAGTGTGGGTAAGCGATTGTCCATTGTAATTAAGTAACACAGCTTTTTGATAAAAATAAACAACTTATTTTATATTATTTATTCATTCTGCGAATGTGTTATAAAAAATATTAATATTTGTATTTTAGAAATGTATTTAGAAAATGGATCGAGGCCGTCGTGGCGCAACGGCACAAGGGTGACTGCAACGTGACGGTTGTGGGTTCGATCCCCACTCGAGGAAATGATATGTTTATTTGCATTTATGTTTCCATTTCTTCGCTCTAGTGTCGATGTTCTTCACGCTGTATCCCGCACACAGCAGGGTAGGTAGTGTTAAGACACTCTGTTCCCCACTTTCTGCCGAATTCTGGAAGCATTGCGTGTTGAGTGGCCGCACAAACTCAACTCAACGCCGCGCTTTGCCTCGACACCAGAGCGAAGAAATTGAAATATAAACGTAAATAAATATTTCAGTTCCTCGAGTGGGTATCGAATCCACAACCGTTGCGTTACAGTCACACCCTTGTGCTGCTGGACCACGACCGCGGCAGCGAAAAATTATATTATATACAATTTATATGTACCTATTTGTGCTTAACGAAATATTTTCCTCTAATTCTTGCAAATATATCTTCTAGAGATATACTGCCAACCTGTAGCAAAAGAGGTCAAGCAATAAACACACAGCTTCTGGAAATTGTTCAAAGAGATATTAAATGGAATTTAGACGTGATTGCGCTACTGGTGAGAGAATTCGGACGTGCTGAACCTGCGGTCAGGGGGTTATTGGAGAAATTGATAATAATTTTTCTAGTTTAGGATTAAGAAGATAAATGAATGGGATTCGATATTTAACCTATAATGTCATTAAAAAATAGCGATGGTGTCTTTTAAATGAATGAGTAATAATCGTGAAAATCAAAGACCATATTAGGTGATATCTTTATTTATCTTTTGATTTAATCTATTTATTATATGTTGTGCTAAAATATTATAAAAATATTCATATTAAACTGTATTTATTACAAAAAAATATCTTTGGTAGCGCTCAGCGATACTAAAAGCACTTAACTATAAATATATCACGAGCTACTAAATTAACTAAAACGAACTGTAAATTCTATTAATAAATGGTTTAAAATAAAATGCAACATTTTAATAAACTAGAAATAGCATTAGATTAGCATATGCATGCATATTTTAATAAAATAAACAAATGAGATAATAATAAATATAAGAGTTATAAATTTAATAAGAAACCTGTTTACGTATATCGTTAAAATATTAAAAGATCTATACAATGAGTCTTTTACTATGATATTACTGATAAGAATTAAAATTATACGTCTGAATGTTCGTGCGTACGTATCTTTTAGAACGTGCAAATTTATTCTATCCAAAAAATATTTTTCTTTTTTAAGTGTAAAATGTCATTTTAAATATATTAAAAATATTATATACAAAAATATGCATATTTATATTATGTGTATGTATAATAAAACAATTAACAAAATGATTTGGAGTGGAGAACGGAGTGTCTTAACACTAGGTTCCCTCTGCCTACCCTGCTGTGTGCGGGATAAAGCGTGAAGATGAATTTTGAATACCATATTCTCTTATAATTGTAAATTTATTTATACTTCATCTATAATTAACTATATTTTCAAAATAATAAACACATGCAAAAAAAATTATCAGTGAAATACCCACGTTAGTTCCCACAACACTTGAAATTTAGAAATGATCATCAGATCATTACTTGAAGAGCCCATTAGCGGTCGATTTGTTCCGTAAGATCAAATTTATATCATAAGAATGATTTTAAATTTATTGATCGTCTTATAATATTATAATCTCCATATTATTCGGATTAAAAAATCATTCCACCGTGTTCCACTGTTGTGCTGGTTCACAGTTTTTTTAGTTTTTATTTTATTAGGTTATATTCACTCTTATAATTTAGTATCGAACTGAGACTTAAAAAAAATTGGTGGACACCATGTCTTCTTACGTAAATATATAAATCTGGTAATCTGTAGCACTAAGTATACAAATTATAATAGTTATAATAAGTCAACCTCATGCAGTATCTCGCAAAGAGCAGCCAGCAGGGTAGGGGGAACCTTGAGTTAAGACCTACGGCTCCCTACTTTCCTCCGCATTGTGTGTTGAGTGGCAGAACTCAAAGCCGATCTTTTGCCTTGGTGCTAGCAGAAGACCTATAACGCAAAAACTGACTCTAGATTTGATTTGGAAAACGGAAGGCCTTCTGTCCATTTCAAGAAAAGGACGTGATAAGTGATCTTAGAACCATGAGAAAGAAATAAGTGATAAATTTATATGGACAATTATTTGCGAGCTTTCATTTTTAGTAGTAATAATAAAAAACTATCAAAATTTATGATAAAAACTATCTATTTAAAGAGAAAGTCACTATAATAATATAGCGCTTAAGATATTTTTGAGACTTTTACAGAACATGTAAAGAAATCAACATTGTAAAAATATTTCAGTTTTTTATGGACCTACACTTAAGTTGTCCAGTACACATGGGCGTAGCAACAGGTGGGCCGGGTGGTCTGTGCCCACACCAGAATAGTTTGATGCTCACCCTATTTTAGTAACAACTTTTTACACGATACGTTAAAAAAACAACATCAACAAGAAGATAAAGCTCCCTACCAGAAAATGCTTCTGGATACGCCCATGCCAATACGTATTAAATAATCGTAATAAATCATGAATATCGACCCACAACCTTTCACCTTTACAAACGCTTGTGCCCCAACTCTACGCCACTATTCAAATATTAACTATTGAGATAATTGACGT
>DWGR01003996.1:0-11581 GCA_018247715.1 Heliconius burneyi | reverse complement strand
AATAACCTAGCTTTATATTTATATATTTTTTAACTTTTCTGAATTTCACCAAATATTTAATTAAAAACAACGATGAGGCTAAATAATTTGCTATTTACCGCTGCCTCAAATAAAAGTGCAAGAAGGCCCCAAAGAGAACCAATTCCCTTTCAAATGTTACTTCCATTACGACTAAAGAAAACTGTATCTGGTAAAGGAGATAAAACACGAGAAGCTGTATGTATGCAAGAAATGGCTATTATGTTTGCTTGTTTCAAAAAAGCAGAATTTGATCAAGGCCAATGCCTAAAAGAAGTCTCAGCTTTTCAGACCTGTTACAAAAATTATAGTGAACAAGCTTCTGTTCAAAGAGAACAAGGTAAAAAGGGTATATTGGTACCTGGAGAAAAGAAACTAACACATAGACAGCTCAATCAGTTGTTAAAATCTTTTCCTCCTAAAAAGTAATGTAAAATAGATATTTAAGTAGTTTACATTAAAAATAAACATAATTATAGATTATAATGAATAAAGTTATATAAAAGAATATATCGTATTTTTTAAGATATCCACATTCAATGCATCAATATCTAGGACACAAAATCTACGTATATTTCTTATAAATAGATTTAAATTAAAATTTAAATGTAATATTGCCTCCCTATAACTATATTACCTCTTCTTAATGTTAAGCCTTATTATGCATCAAAATATAATTATAAAAAAACTGAATTACTGTCATTAATTACAAAATAACCATTCCGCACTGCACTGTGTACCAAAGAAGGCAAAACCAACATTCCTCTGAATGGGGATAAAAATTCACATTAATTACATTTACAACCAAATCCCCACTGCACCCAATAGTCTTATAATATTGATATAAAAGAAAACATGTATGAGACATTAACTTGTAGTTTTTTCTACATTTTTTTTTATTTATTACTATCAAATATCCATACAAATATATTTTACTACAAAAAACCATGAAGGTTTGTCTCGACTACCATAACTCGTCTAAATTAAAGATTTAAATAATATTTCCTCAATACATTATTTAAATTCCCCTCAGTAATCTTATTTCGTATATTATTATCTAAGTTATTTATTAAATGAGTAACCATGTATGCCCTGGTGCGCTGTCCGTATTTATTATTTGATGGTAATGAAACAATTTTCTTTTGTGTCATATTGCGTGTTGCAATTTTATGACAGAAAATTAAAAAGCTTTGTGTTATATTTCCTTCTAAATTTTATCTTATTTGTTATATACTAAGTAAAACATATAATCTTACACTTAAAGATAAAAATAAAACGCACAGTACACATAAAGCATATATTTAGAATATATTGATCACAATTTGTTGTAAAATTAGCACATTAATATCACTTTGGGGCAGTGTGTATCCATTGTGGCGATGCTACTTGCAGCTCTATGCGTCTAACTGTTATCAGTTCGTCATCTGCTTCATGAATGTTGTAGAAACGTTCCAATTCTTCAATTGCTTTATCTTCAAGCTATTAAGAAAAGTAAAACATGAACAATATTACAATTCCTAAATATTAGTATTGGTAGACAATTTTTCTTTTTATATATATATATAAAATAATATTTTAAAGTACTTTCCAAAGACAATCTAGTCTTCATTTAAGGCTGTAGCTATATATTTATATAGGGACAGACTAACTACAATTCCACAATGATTTCTAAATTTTTATCTTATTTCCTATGGATTAAAATGTATAATAACATTTTAAATAATTTACAATTAAGTTTAATATTTTCAATGTAATATGCACTATAAGGTTCAAATATTCTACATTATTTGTGTTTTACTTACCTGAGTCAAGTTCAAAGGTTTAGTCATAATCCTTGAGAAATCATCTTTTTGCTTTTTTTGATCAGCCAATATCTTATTAAATTCCATAGCATTTTGTTTATTGGGGCTACTTTGAGCGATTGGCGCTTCACATATTTTCCAGGGATTTTTTGGTTTGTCAGGAGGGCTGCCAATATTTAATTTATTTGACAAGTAATTATCCAAAGTTTGCGGATTCTGTTCAGTTTCCGATGCTAGTTTTTTTCTCTGCTTTTGGGATAACTTGGGACCAACGTGACTTATTATCATATTACTTTGACCCCAACAAAATTCTGTTTCTTTTGGGGAAACTGACATTTGACGGGAAGTTGTTGGTGTGACAGGTTCTTGAGAAATGGTGCTAAATGAATTATTTTTTGATAATTTTGTAAAAGAGTTTGCTGGTGTTTCATTTAAAATATCCTTAGCTGAGGATATGGCTTTAAGGCGTGCTTGAACAACTTTTTGCTGTTTTTGCTGAGAGGTTGGTATCTCTGTCCATTTTTCCGTTTCACGAGATTTCTTTTCAGCACTTTTTGGTATAGCGCTGAGCGATAAAGTGACATCTCCGGACGTATCGTGGGACAAATCTAATGACGTCACCGAACTCACTGATTCATATCTCTTTCTAGCCTTTTCACTTTCTGTATATTCTATCTTTTTTTGCTTTTTCTTCTTAGTTATTTCTATGCTATCATCCTTTTTAAAATCTTCATCAATTATATTCAAGTCAACAGTCAAGTTTTTGGTACATTCTTCGATAGTTTCATCGCTGGGCGAATTGAAAAACGGCGTAATCACCCGAGAAGACATTATGGGGTTAAATTTACAATAGTATTTCGATATATCCTCTAACAAAGCACTTTCTAAGTGGTCCAAAGATCTATTTTCAAGTATACTAGCTATATTGAGCGAAATATACTCCATACAGCACTGTTTCAATTGGCTTGCGTTGTATGTGTGTGCAAATTGACAGATTTCTGTGCAGTTCTTTAAAGTTATTAGGTTAGACAGTGATATTTCACACATTTCTCTTAGTCGGCTTACAAAAAGCTGGTCAGATACGATGAGCATGCTACATATAAAGTCAATACTATCTGAATTTTGCACTTCGGGGCAAGTATCGGTGTATAAGAAATTTATTACTGGTAAGAGAATACCATGATTTATTGGTAAAGTGACTTTTGACAGAAGTTTGCTCTGAAAGGAAATTATATGTTAACATAATATTTTTAGTGAGGTAGCAGGAATGTATGTATATAAAAAATAGGCCTGCAACCAAAACAAGCAAATTTTAAACGATTGATATACCTCTCTATCTAATTTATATAAGCAAAAAAAGGTAGAAATAATATAATAAAAAAATTTGGTTAAGTGCGAGTCGGGCTCCACTGAGGGTTCCGTACAAAAATAAACGGTCTCAAGCTTTTTCTCGTGCTTAGCTTAGCCAGAGTTCATCTGATACCTCCCTTGAACTAGCGGCTTTAATACCAAATTTTTCCCCTTTTAAATCACAAATGTATTGATTGATGAATAAGCCAAAAATGTATAGTTTTCAGATTTTTTCATGAACTAATACTTCCTGTAGATGCTAGCTGCCAAATTTCATAATTCTAGGTTATTCGGTAGTGCTCTATGAATATTGATTCCCTTTATAGTGTCAAAATACGCAAATATGTTTTTTATCAGGAAATCATGGGGCTGTACATCCAAGTATATGGTATGAATTTAAACCCGATATCTCAAATTGTGTAAGAGGAAAAAAAGGAACCCATATAAGATCACTCTGTTGCCCTCAGACAGACAGACCTCTGTCTGAGGTTCTTATATCTTATAAGGGTTCCTTTTTTCCTTAAAAAATACGGAACCCTAAAAATACACTAAAGAGCATTAAAATCTTAAAGCATATTAAATCTAACCTCAGTCCAAGAATGCATGAACATTCCATAAAAATATTCCAATCTAGCTGCTAGCACACATTTATGGGCTGATATCAGCATGCCATCTTTGGAACAGACATTTGTATCAACCAACTCTGGATAAGAATCTCGGTCCCATGTTAGGATGTTCTTAGTGTATATGGCACTTTCTTTAAGACACACTGTGCCATCTCTGTAGCTAATAGGGAAGAGTAAATTAAATAATTATATGTTATAGTCTTTTTTTTAATTGTTAAAATTATTATTTTTATTCTTTAAATTTTAATTTCTCTTCATATAGTATAGTGGACAATCTCTATGACACAAGTAGTAAGTGGAGAAGAAATTGCAGTATTATGCAAATACTCACTAAAACTTGTCAAGCAGTTTGTGCAAGCCCATAACGTGAAGCCTTTTGGCCATAGCTTGGACCAGTTTTATAGGGTCACAATAGAGGTGAATGCGTGGTGGCGTCTGAATGTTGCGACGACGATTCTTCTTTTTATCTTGGTTCTTATATACTTCGAAAGATATCTCGGATGGATTTTCTGTAAAAATATTTCTTTTAGCTTCACGCAGTATAATTCTGTATAGCAGGGTGACAAGGGGAACCTAGACAGCCACTTAGTGCTTGCATTTCTTTGGGGTCAGAGTACCCTTTTCCCTACCCAACCGGTGTCGCTGTAAAAGCCACTAGGGCTAACACCATTAACAAAAAAAATCAGCTGGACGCTGTATCCCGCACACAGCAGAATAGGCAGAGGGAACCTGGTGTTAAGACACTCCGTTCCCACTTTCTGCCGAATTCTGGAGGCATTGTGTGTTGAGTGGCAGAACTCAACGCAGCGCTTTGCCTCGACACCAGAGCGAAGAAATGAAAATATAAACATAAAAAAATAATCACTTCCTCGAGTGCGGATCGAACCCACAACCGTCACACCCTTGTGCCGCTGCGCCACGACGGCCTCAACAGCATTAACTTCATAATCGAAAAAAAGGGAATCTAGTGTTACGACACTCCATTCCATCGTAGTTTTTTTCCAGTTTTTTCGTTCATTTTACTAGAGCAGACCAAGGAAATCAAAATATTTCATATTTTCATCTATAAAACAAATAAATATTTTGATGTGCATATTTTATAAAAAGATGAATAGAACAAATTAAAGTTCTTTATTTTAAACATTTTCAAAGTATTATTCCATATTTATTACTGATATATGCTAAAAAGATGGCTTCAGACATAACAAAATTTATATTATTGAAATTAACGTAACTATGATCATAATCCTAGAACTAACCAATATATTCATCAGTAGCAACATTCTCCTTCTTTCCACTTATCAAATCTTCTCTCCTTATTTTTAATCCACAGGGTCCCAGTTCAGCTACATCACATGTTCCGGTGTACATATACTTTAGAATCCTTTCAAAAACTTCTGGATGCACATTATCTAATACTATGGTTGGTTTATGCGCATTTGTATTAGATTCTTGGTATAATTTGTAGAGGTAGTCGCTGCTTGAAGCGATTATAAATATATGGGCGGGGTATTGTTTTAAGCCTACCTGCAAATGAAATATAACTGTTTATAAAATATATAGATATCATAAGCGAGAATGACGGAATTCCAAGATCTTGACCTACATATGTTATTATCCAATTAGTTATACATAATAATTAATGACTTATAGATTTATAAGATGTGAATAAGTAAAAGCATTTAATTCTATAAATTTAAAATGAAAAAGTAATTTGAATTTATTAACTTAAAATATAATACACATTCAATATTGTAATTATAGGTAATAGATATGGAATTTGAGTTTTTGCATTTTGCAAAGCAAACAAAGAGAGAGATAGGGGGAGACCTTGGTTGACCTTCGAAAACACAGTATCAAAGATACTGGAGGAAGGTCATGTAAAAAGCATGAGGTTTGATGACAGTGGACGAGGCGAAAGATGTATGTAGATACCGTAGCATTTGGCGCGCCGTTCTCTCAGACTACCCCGCGTGAAGTTAAGTTAAGCAAAGCAAACAGAGGCTTTAATTGCATCTATCTCATTTTAATCAGGTCAGCTTTTGACATTTTACTGAAATTTAAATAATCTTAGCTTTTTTATATACTGGGAGAATAGTATAAAAAAAATCATACCAACCTTAAATATAACATCATGTAATATATCATCTTCAGCCGCGGTTTCAAAAAGTGCCTCCATATGTTTGGACAAACACGACGGTGATAAATCGGGTAGAGATGTCAAGCCGCATATTGGTTTCATCTGAGTTATATAAAACAAGGGTTAGAAAAAATTATACAATTTTTTTTCATTTAAGAAATTTAAATAAGCTTCTAATAAGTTTCATATCCAACTTTTATCGAATATTCACTAAGATATTTTTAAAGGTTTCAAATTTATGAGAAAATTTGGAGGAAATGACAATAATGTAATTTAGAATAATTTTATTTTTTTTCTTTATCGAGAAGAAGTTCAATATACTATTTGTACTTAATTTTACATCTTCAGTACCACATAATTTTTTTGGAAATATCTTGGAAATTATAGCAGTTTTATCAAGAATTTTTGACTGTATCGACAATCTAGTATTAGCTGCCCTAATGCATCAATAAATATTATATCCATTAAGCATGTTCTTGATTCAATTTTGTCTATTGTAAAAGTTAAAAACAATAAATATCAATGTTTCTTTAAATATAAAAATAATTAAAAACTATACCTGTAAACAGGCAAAATTCAAGCCCTCACTATCCACCGATATCGCCACAGCTCTATGCACATTTGGTATTCTGGTTATCCTGACAGATGTACAGTCATCCTTTTCTAAAAACCTGACGAGAGCCGATTTATTATCTCTCTCTCTTTCTTTCTCCTTCCTGATTGGCTGAATGGCTGTCTTACGGGAAATACAGCCAATGAACGCATCGCCATGTTTAGTTGTAAAATAGAGAGCGTCGTGGGTTAAGGTCACGTTTGTTATTATAATTTGGTGATTTAATCCGAACACGCATCTGAAATATTGTGTAGATTGGTCTTTTTAAATATTTTAAAGTGTTGCGCGGCGTTGTGTTCCAGTTCTAGTTAGCAAGGAATGTCTCAAAAGTTGTACAGAAAGAAAAAGGGGACGGAGTGTGTTACCACGGGGTTTTCTCTGCATTATATAAAATGTGTATATAAAATTAAATCTATTTAGGGAACCTCGTGTTAAGACTCTTACTCCCTTTTATACTTTCCGCCGAATTCTAGAGGCATTGCGTGTTGAGTGGCGGAACTAAACGCCGCGCTTTGCCTCTACACCAGAGCAAAGACATTAAAATATAAATTTAAATAAATATTTCCTTTTTCTCGAGTGGTGATCGAACCCATTGAATATAGTTAATATTTAAATAGCAATATTTGAGTAATATTATAATTCACATGCGAAAATTATGTTGTGTATTAATATGGTAAGCACAATAGTTCTGGGTTCAATCTCCAATCGAATGAAAGAATAATTTTGACATTCACATTCTGGAAGTTTTGGATTCGTTTTTGGATCCTGCAGGATGGGCAAAACACTACAAAACACTAGCATAGTGTTTTGCCCATCCTGCTGTACGTAAAATAAAGCATACAAAATAATAATAAATACTAAGAAATATAATAATTATATTTACCTAGTTAATTTATTGGTAATGTCTTGCCACAACATGAGTTGTCCAACATTGGTCAAAAGCAATACTGTCACTCTTGAGTACGAGCCTTGTTCGTTAACCTTTGCTTCAACACACACTTGCCTAAGATTGATCTGCCTGAAAAGTAAAAAAAAATGTACGAATTAGACACTAAATATTTGGGTTTTATACCACTCAATCAATGTCCACTATAATTGTTTACATGTAGGAAAAGGTGTGTTATATATAAATTTCTTAACTAAGTCTCTATGTAAAGCTAATTTGATTTAATTAGACTTTAAGTTAAGCTTAAGCTAGCTGTCTAAAAAAACGTTTCAAAATTCAGACTTGTCTTTTAAAACACATTGGTATTTAAGTACAAATTTAGCTTATTTATCAAAATAGAAATACTTTTAAATATAGAAAGGTCTAGTGTGAGTCCTTTGTAGTGAAGTAGGACGGAATGCAATAGTTTTGAGTTCAACTCCCACTTTGAGGTGGAACATCTAAAAGCATGTTTTAGCCCAAGGTTCATACCCAAGGTATTGCTATATGAGAGAGATATATGTAACTCAATAAAATATACAATTTTATCAAAATGCTTACAATTGGAATTAAATTACTTACTTAATAGCAATTTTCTTGCACAAATATTTATGTAAAAGATAAACATCACCGCGGCTCGTTGTTATGACGGTGGCCGCGTCTGTCGCATCCACCAACTGAATGCACGATTCTTCTTTATTATTTAATGACATGCCAACCTAAAATATAAAAGTATTTAAAATAAATGAACGAGGCCGTGTAAGCATGGTTATGGTTGCAGTCGCCACTTGAAGAAATTAAATATTTACTATTTTCATTTACTTGCTCTGGTAACGAGGCAAAGCGCGATTCAGAGCTCCAGCACTCAACAAGCAATGTCTCGAGAATTCGGCCGAAAGTGGGGAAAAGAAGTCTTATTGGGAACATAGTGTCTTAACACTACGTTCTAAAGTTCCTTTCCTGCTATGTGCGGGATACAGCGTGACAGATTACTCACTCGTTTTGGTGCCAGCACATTTTTATCCTCCTGACTATGGCCCAATTGTCCCAAATTCGTCCCCCACGTGTAAACCGCGTTTTTATTCCACACAACACCGTGAGATCGTCCCGCACATATGCCTAGCGGATGCGATATCTTTATTAGGGGTTTGACCGACGCCAGTTTTATTGTTGTTGGACTCTTGACTGACGATGGACTTGGATTTTCTGTGTTGTTTAATGTGTATTGTATTACCTGAAATTAAATTATATTTGTAATTTGTAGTTTTGTTGTATAGTTGCTAGGCTGGTCGAATTAAAGGTAATAGTTGGGGGTTCGTAATATCATTATTGAGGAAATATTTCACCCCCTTGGTGATTAAGACGAAGTTAAAAATTACCTTGATTTTTTTTAGGTAATTAGATATTGAAATAATATAATATCACTTATCTCATAGAGAGAACCTACAGGCAACACAATGTTACTGAATTATCGCAGGTTATTTTAAAATAAATACAAATTTAATTTTATATTTATTATATTTAATTTATTCATCATCAATGAAAAAATAATTTCAGAATATTACTTACCGCACCACTTTGTAGTAAGAAAATAGTAGAAGTTAGAGTAATAGCGACTTGTAAACACGGCTCTGGCAGTTTGAGGGGCACAGGACGCAGTGCCGTAGTATGGGGGCCGCCTGCACGAGCTGGTTGACCTGCACACCATATTTCCCCATTGTCGATGTTCCCACATACCCATACGCTATGGAATTTACCGAGACATACCTATCAATTATTCAAAAAAGTGTTTTAAATTTTCTTCTATATAAATTATTTTCTAGATAAATTTAAAATATAAAATAATATTAAGGCCATTGTGGTGCTGTGACCCAATGTGAGACAGTAAACACGAGTCCCACTCGAGGAAATGAATGATTTAATATTTTGATTTTCTCGCTCTTACAACGAGGCAAAACGCGGCGTTGAGCTCCGCCACTTAACACATAATGCCTCCAGAATTCCATTAAAACTAGGGAACGGAAGTCTTAATTGGAACAGACTTATCACTGAATTGCCAGGTTTCCTTTGACATATATCAATATGGGATACAGCGTAAAGCTAAATAAAATATTTTTAATTTCTTCACTCTGGCATCAAGATCAAGCGCCGCGATGAGCTCCGCCGTTCAAAACTCAATGTTTCGAATATTCAGCTGAAAGTGGGAAACGGAGTGTACGGTGCTTCCCTGCTATATGTATATTGTACAAAGTAAAAACGAAAGTGTGACGAAAGCCATCAATTTTTACTTATAAGAAAATAATAGTTTACTGTTAGTCACGACATCTTCCATTAAATTATGTTTGTTATATTTATAATATAATAAATTGTTATTTATACTAATTTAAAATTCTCTCATAAGTTGCTTTATGTGTTTATATAGCCACTACTCAACACGGAATGTCTCAAAAATTCGCAAGAAAATGAGAGACCCTGCTTCTTTATACTAGCTTCTCTCTACCTACCCTGCTTTATGTGAGATATAGCGTGACGCTAAAAAACAATAAAAATAAATATGGAAAAAAAATATTAAAACGCCAAACGAAGGTTCTAACTTTTAACTCGATATTTACCGTTAACGACAACAAAGTCATACAATTTAACAGCGCGTGACGGTATAAAATTACGTTACATAATTAAAACTACATAAATATATATTAGTTTGAGATAATATTACGTTAAATATACTTTACAAAATATAAGTAGAGATAAGGAATAGCCCTACTTTAAGAATACAATAGTAAAGGGATATTAGCAATTTCAATGGAAGGGCATAGCGTAAAAGACAATTTTTTGGTAGAAAACTTTATTTAATAAGGTCTGACAATCTGGTAACTTTTATCACCCGCGACGTGATTTGGTGTAAACGTATAAGACTGCAGTGGATTTACTGCTGAAACCATTCTCATTATTTTCTTTGGAGGTTCTTCAACAAACAACATATTATCCAAGGAAGAGTTCGAAGGAACAACTTTTTCACCATCGTGACGTTTTGGTAGGAGAGATGCAAAGTTTCCAGCCATTCCCCTAATTAAGGGCTCGCCTCGTATAATGCAATACGAAAAATATATCAAAATAGTGTAGCTGAGGCACAATAGGATAATATAAAATATAATACTACCTTTATTGTCTGAAATTGATTTTCGTAGAGTATTAAAACAGCCTGTGTCTTTATTTGTGGGTACTAAAGGGTCGTGACTTAACGGACAGTCTTTAGACAGAGGTTCCAGAGTTATTTTGTTAGTTAACTTACAGCATTGTATTGGGTACAATTTATCTTTATTTTCAAGATGCCATTTTGTCTCTATGAAATCTCTATAATCAAATGTACCGCAACATTCATAGTTGACCATTATGTGATTCCAAATCTCTGTGATTAAATCGTTTTCTTTTCCATAATTAGTAACAATCGTTGATCGCATGAAATTTTGAGTTTTTGCGTTATTTGTATAGATATTATAAATACCACTAATAAAAAATATCCAAAAAGCGGTTGAAGATATGACGGTAACAAGGAAAACGTAGGATTTAAGAGCACATTTCAATTTGCAGCCAGCACCAAGGATGCCACAACAGGATGTAAAACTTGCCAATAGGGCAATAGGGATAAGTACTGTAGTCATGGGTGTGAACCAAAGTTTTAAATTAACAAAATTGGCTATGGTCGACACCAAGGAACTCTTAGTCACAGTATAGTTGACTTCCCTAAAGAAATCGGTATTGACGACGCACCACACGCAAACTGCACATGTAATTAGACCGAATAAAAAAAATAATATGTTTGTAAATCCTAAACAAGTCCGCGGTAGTCCAATTGTATGCATTTTACAGTAAAGTACCCTATAAATTATTGTAAAAATTGCTCAATTCGTTCATGACGTTTGACGTTTAAATTATAAGTAGAAACAGACTGTTCTATATGATATACGGTTTTTGAAATAGAAAAAACTTTTTGATATTTTTACTCTTTTTTAAGGAAATTGCATAGGGTATAATTTATCTTTAAAGAATCACTACATAACTCTTTTTTAAGGCAATTGCATTGGGTATAATTTATCTTTAAAGAAT
>DWGR01003995.1:0-11583 GCA_018247715.1 Heliconius burneyi | reverse complement strand
GATATTTTACACAATATATAAGGATTATTCTGTGCATTTAGGCCAACCGCGGCGAAGTTTAATATTTTCATTTCTTTGCTGGGTGTCGAGGCAAAGCGAGGCGTTGAGTTTTGCATTGAAACGTAATTGTAGAATTCGGCAGATAGTGAGGAGCTGAAGGACCTATACCTAAGGACTATGTGGAATAAAGCATGAAACGGAGAAAGAATGAATAAGAAACGAAGAATAAAAACAATAACTATAAACTATAGCCACTTAAAATGGCGTTACAAGTAAACTTGATTAAATAACTCGCATAAAAGACTGGTGTATAAGAGTGAAAGTTAACTGTATTCTTTTCTCGGTATGTCCTGTAATTTCATTTTAACAAACCGGAAAAATTAAGTTAAAAATGTCGGTGCCTGTTACTAAGCAATCATAGATTTTATTCTCAGATGGTAGAATTTTTAAATTTGAATTACTTTTCGTATTCTTTTTAATAGGTT
Source organism: Heliconius burneyi (assembly GCA_018247715.1). Taxonomy (NCBI): domain Eukaryota; kingdom Metazoa; phylum Arthropoda; class Insecta; order Lepidoptera; family Nymphalidae; genus Heliconius; species Heliconius burneyi. The sequence continues at coordinate 11,098 of DWGR01003995.1, read as the reverse complement.
TAAGAAAAATTATAGTGTTGGGTCGTCTACTACTTGAAATTGTATTTTTTAAAGTTATATATATCTCTTCTGTATATATTGCGAGAAAAATTGTTACCTATACTCTGTATACCTCACATAGCGACTTGGGCATATGAAATCCAGTGCTACGGTGCTCTATTGCCCACTTTCCAGGGGGCTCTAGTTTTCCTTTATCAGAACAGGAAAATAAAAATACTTCATTCAACCCTTACCCAGCCGCAGTGCCGCTACGCCACGACCGCTTCAATGCTAAAGATATGTACGTGGAAATATTCACAACGAATCAAAATATATAACTATAATACAACAAACATATCGAATAACAATATTTGAAGAGTGGGTAGCACGATTGTAAACATTGAAAACATATATAAATATTTAATTTATTCCCGGATCTTTTCAGTTTTTCATCTGTTTATGTATTTAATATCGTCTGTTATTTTTGCGGGTATTTTGCAACTGAACGAGCAGTACGAGCGGTGCGCGCGCCTCGCACTCGTCACTGCATGCATATTTATGGTGTTATGCAAACTGTGACGGCGCCGTTGGATTAAATAAAAATATTTCGCAGCTATGTCAGTTTTAGAAGCAGATTCGTGTGAATAATATTTTAAATGTTCTCTTTGACTTTTTGTGGGACAGCTAACGAATACTAACAACATACAAACAATATGGCGGTATTCTTTGTACAATAAACAAGAGAACACAGATTAAAGGCGACTCGCGAAACATTACCCTTTGCTCGTTACGCACGAAAGCTCTTTAGAGACCTATTATCTGTTGCTGTAACGTCTTCTTATCGAAACACTAAAATAAATATGGACGGGGGCCTCCCAATTTATAAAATATACCGATGTGTTTCGAATGTAAGTGATTGTACATTTATGTTATTTATTTATTCGCAATACAAAATATATATTTCGGTTGCATGTTTCTATTGTTTTTTTTTTTAATAAATAATACCAAACACATACTTCAATCTCTTATAGTACTCACTAATTTTCAAGGTCTCGTTATATTAGATTAAATATTGTTCATAAACATATATGTACTTATCAATATTCGGCAATTATTTTGGTTTTCTTATAATAATTTCTTTGGAGAATCGATAAGCACACAAAATCAACGGACGCAGAAAAGAGAAAATATCATAACAATTTACATAAATGTAATTTATCGAACACACAACAGTCCCCCTTACTTGTGCCCCTGCACCCCAGACTGGCCTCGTGTTTTTCACTACAATTCATTACATAACATGTAACAACTGTTATCCTAAGCATAATAAATGCGCTATAACGTCGTATTTGTTTACGATGCATTATACTCTCCTTAACAACAACTTATCGACTCTATATCGTAATATTGTCGCTCTGTTGAGATATTGCCCATAAAGTGTCACTGCATGTTATTTAAATTTTCTTGATATTTAAAATTTCCTGATTAAAAATGGCTATTCATATATTTAAAGCGTTTGCGTAAAATAATTTATTTAATTTATAATTTTTCCTGTTCTCAGAGTAATTTCGTGAATTTCTTAAAGAAGAAAATTTTGCATTTAATCAATTTCGCTTCAGCCTTAGTCTATCAGTCATTCGGATAAAATTGATCTTAATGTTCAATGTGCGTCTAGTATTATAATGATATTTCTTGCAACTTGAGAAGACCTTAGAAATGTTAATTTATCAAAACACAAAAAATATAATTTTATAATGATATATTTAAAATCGCCATTATAAAAATATAACCCAGTACTTTATATCAACACTGGGTATATTTAATGCGCCACGAAAAGTTTTAAACTTTAAAATTGATTTTCTTCTTATAAAAACTTTAATAGAACTGACAGTGAGGGAAACTTTGCAGGTTAAGTTTTGCGGCAAGAGTCACTTCAGCTGAAATGATAGCGTTTTTGCCTTATGAGATATATATTAGTTGTATCAAGCGCGGCGTTGAGTTCTGTTACTTAACACGCAATACCTTCAGAATTGCAGAAAGTGGGGAAAGGTGTGTCTTATCACTAGGTTTACACTAGGTTTACTAGGGATACAGCGGGAAGTTGATTTTTTTGCAATATAAATATTTTTTGTTGGACAAAGTAATACGTAAACTCAATATTTAATGTATCGAAAAACAAATTTAACTTTCAATTTCATATATTTATAAAATTACTAAAATATGTGTAATTAGAAATCAATTATAAATATTTTTAAATTTCAAAAATTAAATTTTTCAAAATAATAATAAACATAGAAGTGAAGAAGCACATATGTGTGACTGTACACGTGTCGGTTCGATATCCACTTGAGGGAATAAAATGTTTAATATTTTGATTTCCACGCTCTGGTGCGTTGAGTTCTGCCTCTCTACACCCAATACCTCTAGAGTATGGCTGAAAGTGGGGAATCGAGTTTCTTAACACTAAGTTACAGGTTATATTTACCTAATCGCGTGATATAGCTATGTAATATTTATAAGTATAACATAGTCTGAACATCAATTACTAATATTCTAGAAACATTTTTTCCTGTGGGTAAGTGTGGGTTGGGTGGTTTGTCTATGAACAGAATAATATTAAAACGTGTAGTAAAAAATCATATAAAGACCTCTCTAAAAATATATATAACATTACCCTCAAACCTCAAAGTATATAAACACCAAGTTAATAATTTATAATCTGGCAACATTTATTTACTCTACAAGAAAGCTATAATAATCTTCTGATGTACCAAGCCCTTTGCCCTTCCCATATATCTTGACACGAGAGATTTCTGTTCAGTAACACATTACATACGTCGACAAGGCGTATTCCTATTTACGCGTTTCACATTTATGTGATAGTGAAGCATGTCAGTTCCTTTGTGGGTATACTTTATACCTGATGATAAATATACCAGTGGAGGCCACAGGTTAATTTTAAGCGTGACTTGTCGTGAGTTCGATTTCCACTTGAAAAAATCATCTAAGCTGCTCGATGTGCGGGATACAGCGTGAAAGTAAAATATAAAACAATGATATTACAATTTTTACTACTTTCAATATTTAACTACGTACACGTAAAAAATATTTAACTAAAAATAACATTCTTTGCAAAAATTTAATAAAGCACGACTGCACCATAAACATATTTATTTACATTTAATAAAGCGACTCCCCGCCGCTGAAGAAAAACTTTTCTCCTCGGGAAAACTGACTTGAAACCAAACAAACGTCACATTTAGGAATAAAACAACGATTTGTTGTAGCAAATGTAATCTGTAGTACGCACTGAAAAAATGTCTTATGTCGGGGAGGATCGCGTAATAACGTTGTCCTTGCGCTTGAAGTTTTTATTGTATTACGGCTCGTCTACGAGAAACATATTTAAAAGTGTTATTTTTTCTTTTTTTTCAGCTAAACGCTGTATCCTACGTGCAACAAGGTAGGCAGAGAGAACACTCCTATCTCCGGTTTCCACCTAATTCTGGAAGTATTGTTTATGAATTGGTGGACCTCAACGTCAATATTAAATGTTTAATTTCCTCGGATGAGGATCGAACCCACAGCCTATCGCGTTTATAATCACACACTTATACTATTGCGCTACGACTGGTCTCAATAGATTATTTATTTTACTTAATTTACAGTTCTCCAGTACCTACTAGCATTTATATGTTGAAAACGATTTTAACTTCTCTTTGAAGCTGGATCAACGCAGCCACGCCAGCTTCTCGATAGAACTTTCAACATACGACTATTGTTGAAGCATTTAGTGCATACGGTTAACTAACAGTTAAGCCTCTCCGCTCTGAGGTTTAACTCCTTTACATATTACAAATGAACGCTCCTGATAGTCTTCCTAGTATAAAGTAAGTATTCCTTAATGTTGCATAATATGTTCTCTTATGTACACATTTTGTAATGTAATAATTACTAAGCAATCTCGGACATGGTTTATTTATGCAAGTAGGGACCAGTGTATTCCACATTTGGACCAGTGGACCGTACTTTTATTTGAACAGTCCATAATTTGAAACGCCGAATTCAAATATAAAAACCAAACTTACAGAATACTTTCCAGCTGTTTTGATAAGATATACGGCAAGTAAAATTTAATATTTTTATGTTTATGTAGTCACTTACCTAATAGAGATAATTCCAGAATTTCTAGAGATGCTTGGCTTAACTCCAATTATATTAAATAACGCAACAAAACATATATTTTACAACATATTTACTATATAAAAATAAAAAATGGTAATTTTTTTTATTTTTATATTGAATATATTTTTTATTCAGTCATAAAACTCAACATTAAGGTGAAGTAAAGTAATGATTATAAATAAGCTATTTCAAATTTTGGATAAAACCTGTAAGTATAAGTATTCTTACAACAAGAACGCGAACAAGGTTTGGTAGTCCAACTGTTGACATAGGTATCAAATAGAACACGTACTGATATAAAGGATATTATAATTATTGTACCAGTACGACTGAAGTAACGACTGATCTACGCTATCTCCGCTTGGAAAAGATATCGCTAACAACGTTCTTATAAGTGATGGTAGTTAAGTGGCGTGGTGTCACACATACATAGATATGTATATCATACCTAGGTACGTACAGACTATTGATTGTATAGAGAACTGCGAGCTTATCGATGGATGCGAACGCATAGATCCTGGTATCATCCACAAAGAGTTATGTATATGTCTTAAACTTTCAGCACATCCTACAGCCTAGTTTGAACAATCGCAGATGCATAACGGAACTTTGAGAGAATCTTGTCTAAATCACAATTCCATACAAAAAGCTTTCATGTAATAATTTCATTTATTACATACATACAAGCAAACCGCTCGTGGCTTCGCTGGCTTTTATTTATTTGTATGAATAACGTACGTGTTCGTGTGTTAATAATATAGAGTGGTTTTAATGAGGTTACTCCTTAGGTTACATTATTGTAGTTTTTAATCAACCTAATATAGGTAAGATAACATATGCAATATTTTTTGCTGCCTGCTGTATAAATCAACACATGTACAATATGTCCATAGGTGAAAAGAAACTAAGCAAATATGTTATAAAATTTATTAATAAACAATAATTATGTCACATTGTATTTATATCATCATTGGATGTATGGAAATCATGAACAATAATGTAACGTATTAAAAATTTCGTACACTTTATAGTGTGCACAGAAAATATATATCTATGAGGACACGACCGCTAATCAGATAATTAAATTAATAATCATATAGTTAAGCCGGCGAAACCGCGGGCGGGTCGTTGAGTTCCGCCACTCAACACGCAATGCGTCGAAAATTGCGGAGAGTGGGAAACGAAGTGTCTTAACACTAGATACAGCGAAAAGTTAAAAAAATGTTTCTTACAAAATTTTGTTAACATTTTATTTAGTTCAATATTTACTCAAATATTTAATTAAGTTTAATATGTACTTTGTCTTTCAATATCATATTTAAAAAATATAGTAAATGAAGTAATAAACTAATTGGTTTTTCTTATGAAGAAATTTACTTTTACTTCCACATAATTTGCACCAGACTATTTATTGTGTAAAATAAACCTAGACACCACCAAGACAAGTTTAAACCACGTAAAATTTTAAATTAATATACCAATTAAATTGATATATCTTAAAACTTGTAACATGCGCTTAAAATAACATGATATTACTCTTCACTCACGACGTATATAACAGCTAGTGGTATCTTGCATCTTTTATGTCTAACCTTCGTCATCTTTTAGCCCGTAACTTAATATGGGCAACTCGCAGAATAGACCATTTAAATAATTTATAAAATGTTTTGTCATGCCTCAGTTTATTAACTCTTGTTGGGTTTTTACACTCTTTCATTAGGCAAAAAAGTTATATTCTTTTATAACCGACTTCTGTAAAAGGAGAGATTTTGTTATATTTGTTATGTCAGAACTTTTGATTGGGTAAACCGATTTTGACAATTCCTTTTTTAATTAGAGTCTGGTGCTTATTAGTGGTATCAGCGGTGGCAGAAGGAACCTAGTGCTAAAATGCTCCATTCCTCACTTTCCGGTGAATTCTAGAGGTATTGCGTGTTTAGACCAGGACGAAGAAATAGAAATATAAATTTAAATAAATAAATTAAAATTTTGTCGAGTGGGGATCGAACTATGCTACCACCACCACCACTAGCTGCGTTTATAGTCTCACTTTGTGCCTCTGCGCCACGACTGTCCTCATAGTACTTAATTTGATCATAAAATTTGAAAAGCATATTGTGTACGATGTTATAAAACAGAATATGAATTTTCATTATGCGAACAGTGTTGTGTAGAGTCTACAAGAAGGATGCGCCGCGTATAACATTACATAAAGGGGTCACACGCCATTAACAGAGATTCGCAGGTTCGTTCCGCCTCCAATTCATGGGCTATAAAAGGAAAATTTCATTATAAGAATCGTTATCCTGAATGAGCAACAAACACATTGTAGCGCGCTTCTAACTTTGCTGTAGTCTACATAGAGCCTGACCTGAGTTGATACGTACGAAACATTTGATGTTTATAGTTAAGAAAATTAAATAAATTCTAAGGACTAAACTACCTTTTACACCCCATTGTCGTAAAATGCTAATATTATTGTATAATATACATTAATATTTACTGGTGCAGGTATTATAATAAAACATCTTTCATTTTAAAATTTGCCCCCAATCATATTTTTTTTCACTGACTTCTTTGTAAAAAATTGAAAGTGAAGTAGTACCTACCACAATGTAATAAACTTCAATATTTATGTAATAATAAACAAAAAAAACATTAATTGAACTCTAGGCCAGTTCATGTTTAAGTCGAGATTTTTTTCAAAATATTGTTACATAGTTGGTGTTACATATTTATATACAACAGCACTATTTTTTAGCTCCACGTTGTATCCTGCACATGACAGGATAGGCAGAAGAAATCCTAAGAAGCTGGTTTACCCGCCTGGTGACGCTGTCAAGACCAATCCAGGTCAACAGCAACAAGTCCATTCGAAAAAAAAAAAAAAATAAGAAGCTGGTATTAAGACACTCCGTTCCCATTAAGACTCTTCCGTTCCCCATTTTCCGTCGAATTCTGGAGGCATTGCGTGTTGTCTGTACATAGTAACAAAACTCAACGTGATTTGCCTTTTTACCAAAGCAGAAAATAAAAAAAAATGTTTTCATTACTTAAAATGTACACTTGAACTACCCCAGTACGTATAAAAATACGTAAAGCTATCTAATTTTATAGAAAATAAACATTGCTTGCAATAATCTGTCGTCGCGTTGGTGGATTCATGAACAAAGCTAACGACGCAATATAAATTACTGTAAAAAGTAAAACATTTTGATGCGAGACGTTGTGTAGTATACGTTTATATGATGATTTTTCCTATCTATCAAAAATAAGATAAGCAGTACGTATAATGTAAAACTTATAAATAAACCATTTTTAATATTTTGTATTTTGGAGTTATATAGTAATGTTCTTGAGATGAGATTTCATATTTGTTATTTTGTTTTTGAGAAAGGTACTATTACATATGTATATGTTTACAACTGGAAAAACGATGGTTTCACCTCCGTGGTCATATTAATATCTTTCTATATTGCAAAATACGTTTGGAAAGGTCATTAACAGCCCTGGAGTTATCTCTAGAAGTAATGTCTTCCAGCCAACCTGTGGAAGTAGATAAGTGGAAAGATAAAACAGCAGTGGCAGTGATATTGAGAGAAATAAATTATAATAGCAATCATATGGAAATAAGAATTGTATAAACAATGAGAAGGATTCATCGAAATGATCAATAAGGTAATAGATAGCCTTAGCCTTAGTCTTCGCTTAGATAAAGCCTTTTTTGAAAAGTGGACTATCCAACTAGAAATAGTTTTCCAATTCGAACCAATAGTTTTCGAGGTTAAAGCGTTAATTTAAACATATACTTATATTTATAATATTATTATAGATAAGCTTGTTGAGTTCAAAATTAGGTCATAAAATTTTGTGAATGTCCGTCGCTTATTTTATATTTTAGAACAGGGTAATTTACATAGTTAATTTGTCGACTGCAGCATTCCTCTCCCTGGGATTAAAACAACTCAATGTAGTTTGCCTAAACCTGGCTTCGTTTTAATAATTCATAGAATTAAGGCTTTTACATCATATGTGTATTATATTTGTGAAAAAAGACAAGAGGATTTTTGCTGTTATTTTTATCATTCACAAATGAAATAGTTTTCAATATGATAATAAGACGTCTAAAGACGTTAAATGAAAAATGGCTAAAATCGATGATATTATATTTGTTTAAAAAAGAAAAACAGAGCCCATCAGAAGGTAAAAATAAATTTATTTATTTTCAAAACGATATATCAAGCACATATGTGACATTTATATTTCAAGAGCGCATCGGGTTTGCTTACACAGAATGAAAACTCTAACTACCACTAACATTAGCTACTGCAAAATGCGTGGAGATACGTTTTCTTTTTATTTTATTTGTAAAAAGTGAGAATATAAAGTTAAGGTTAAAATATTCATTATAGTAACCAGATATTAACTTTTAAAACTGTCTCACTATTGTATTACGTATATTATACAAATATGATTGTAATAATTACTGAGAAAAACATTCAGTATCCATCTTATAAGTACAGACAGCACTGACAGCTGAGTAAGCTGACGAAGGTATCGTTAACAATGGCGTCATTGAGTGTATCAGGATTATTGAAAGCGATTACTCATTGTCAGAAAACTTATAGGAAGTAAGTAGTTAATTAGATTTATATTATACTTCTTGAAGCAAATTAACTGTTTCCAATCTTCTAATGATAAATATTGACTAGAAAGTTCGTGCTTTTATAATGCATTAAATATTTACATTTAAACAGCTTCGACATTGTTTGAGTAAATTGGTTTATTTACAACTTAACATATTTCCATAAACAACGTCTTATCTTCATCTCATTTAGAGGACTACATAAGATTCCTAGCTATTATTCTTGCGTGATTAATTCTATCACTGGGTACTGGCATTTGTTCGATACATTACTGCAAATACTAAAATTTATGGTATTTATATTTAGATATTTAGATTTATTATGATATTTATATTTATCTTCATCAATACTCAAAATAAAATCGAGTTGTGAGTTCGATCTCCACTCGAGGAAGTGAAATATTTATTTACGGTAATATTTTCATTTCTTCGCTCTGGATTGGACGCAAAGCGCGGCGTTAAGTTCTGCCACTCACCACGGAATGCCATCAGAATTCGGCAGAAGGTGGAGAAGGGACAGGGTCTTAACATTAGGCTCCCTCTGCCTGCCATGCTGTGTGCGGGATACAGCGTGAAGCTGAAAAAATAAAATACAATATATTAAATATTGTTTTAAAAAAATACCCTTCAGCCAGTATTTTCTACGAATGATAGATAAGCCGTGTAGCACCAAAAATACAAATAGCTCCGCGAAGGAATTTATCGCGCGGTAAGTCAGCGATCTGTAGCGCCGCCAGCGATAAGTTGTACTTAGTTGTGCATCACATTTTCGACTTTTTACCTAAAGTTGTGTTTATTGCGTATTTTTTTGAAAGTTATTTTCAAATTTCAACTTTTGTTTATATGTTAACAGTTTGAGACGACTCGTAGAGTAGAAATGTTATGATTGAGTCATAAATATTCTAATTCTTTTTTATTAACATATTATTAGTTGTTACTTTAGTTTTTTTCAGTTTATCGTCGCGCTGTATCTCATACATAGCAGGGTATACAGAGAAAATTTGGGAATCTAGTAGACACTCTGATCCCAAAAAAATACTTCCGTTGGGGGACTTTCACCGAATTCTGAAGACATTCCATGTCGATAAGCGAAACGCAACGCTGCGGTTTGATTCGTCGGCAAAATGAAGATATTAAACATTTCACTACCTCGAGTGGGAATTGAACACACAACCTAACACATCTTTGATCCCTGCGACGACGACGATCAGCTTCAATTACTTCTACATTTAAGTAAGTACTGATTACTGTTTAAAAGCCAAACTTTTCGAATTCTCGTATGACAAATGTAATTGTAAAAACACACGATGAACCATCATTCTGTAGCAGGTGACAAGTCCGTATAATAAATACCATTTGTTTTTCCAATATTCTTAAAAAATATACTCGAACAAAGGATACACGGATACGGTAAGCCTGTTCCCATTTTGACATTCGAATTGGCCATATTCGGAGGATAATTTGTAACGCGGTTTAAACAGAATAAATTTCCAATAAACACGAATCAACCTGAATTTATAAAGTAATGGTGACTGTTTTTAATCATTCTCTTTTGTGACGCCGTTCATTAGTTTTGACACAAAAAGTAGAAAATATGTATTAATAACCAAAACACTGTACTACCAATATATCATTCCTAAGTGCACATAAAAATGTAAATAAACCTCGAGCGACAATCTTCTTTGAATTTACGTAACAAAATGTCGCTATGTGGTCGGATTTATTGATCTACTCAAACAAAATTGTTTTCAGCAAGCTAAATATGCCAATATAAAAATACGATGGATATTATTTTCTGAAAATTCAAAGATTAATAGACTTTCGGCAAAAAATTAAAAAAATAATACTTTTTTTTAGTTTTGTAAACTAAAAGTAAATCATAAGTAGGCACTTATAACGTCACACTATATACAAGTAATCTAAAATGGTAAATGAAATGCAAAATAAAAGCATTAATATGATTCATTTCCCCGCGAAGGAATCGAACCCACAACCGTCGTGTTACACAGTTGTGCCCCTAAACCAATACAATTCAATCTGTCTATTGAATGGTAAACAAACGGGATTTCCCATTTGACGTCTTAAATTCCACGCACACAAAATTTCTGCCAACGAATAGTAATGTACAGGATGGATGCGTCGGCGCTCCTTTTACGGGAACAAATTTTTTTTTTTTATGGTATAAGGACAAGGCAAACGAGCGTTCGGGTCACCTGATGGTAAGTGATCACCGCCGCCCACGACCCCGTGCAACCCCAGAGGAGCTACAGGTGCGTTGCCGGCCTTTAA